>JARQOD010003098.1:0-68913 GCA_033576555.1 Oophaga sylvatica | reverse complement strand
TAATCCCAACCCTAACCATAACCCTAACCACAAAACTAACCCTAACATACCCCTAACCCTAATCCCAACCCTAACTGTAACCCTAATCCTAACCCTAACAGGAAAATGGAAATAAATACATTTTTTTAATTTTATTATTTTTCCCTAACTAAGGGGGTGATAAAAAGGGGTTTGATTTACTATTTATAGTGTGTTTTTATATCAGGTTTTTATGTTTGGCAGCTGTCACATGCTAAAAGACTAGTGTTGAGCGATACTGCTCGATATCTAAAAATATCGGATCGGAATGGTATCGCCGATATCACTAAATATCGGCGATATCCGATTCCGATACCGGAAGTCCCATGTAAGTCTATGGGAACAAAATATCGCAACTAAAAAAACACTTTCTTTCCTTGTAAACACAAAATATACACACTTAGAATACATATATATATATATATATATATATATACATGTCATTGTGACATATATATATATACATATATTTATAGTTTATTCACTTCTACATAGTAAAATAGCCTCTGATTCAATTGCCGGGTAAAGCCAGCATTTGTGAAAAGACAGAAGCACCCGAGGGTCCAGTCGCCACAGAGATGTTGCATCGCACCCAGCGGTGTGACAACTTACTCTCAGGTAAGGAGGAAACACCCCATTGACTCCAACCACTGCATTCAACAGTACACTATGCCAGCTGAGTGTAGGCGGACCCAATGGGATGGTCTAGCTCAGGCTGGTTAGAACAGGGTGTAGCTAGTTGGATGGGAGGGGTTGAGGCAGCCTTATGCTGCATGTCTTTGTAGTAAGAATTGTTTCCTTTCCTGCTTTCTTACTACGTCGCATACTCCACTCTGCTACATCACTCTGCACCATTGCTCTATCTCACATCTATCTGCCCTGGAAGGATACCGTCTTACCTGTAGAAGACTTATCACCTAGCTGCACTACACCATCCCTGCCAGAGGACCTGCACAGCAGCGCTGGTCACCCTGACCAGGTACTACAGGTGGCGTCACGACAAACTACACAAACATTCTATCATCCCCTGGAAATATCCCACATTCCAGTGAGCGACCAGGGCACGGACATAGCTGTGCTACCCATCACATCCCCCATAGAAGTCGACGGGCTTGGTGCCGAGTACCCCCAAAACCTGTGGCTCTGTGCGACTCAACTTTGGCGTCACGAACAGGATTCAGAAGCTCGCTATAAGCGAGTCCTGTGTGCCTTAATTGAACTGTTTTTTTGCTTGAGAATTGCAAAAATCATCATAGACTGTATTTGCCATTTTTCCGTCATATCTGCGCCACGAGGCACAGGTGAAGAATAAGGGCGTGCTCTCGTGGGCGTACACTCACTCCGTGGCGCGAAAACGATGTCCGCACACTCTAAATGTTACTGCAATGTAAGATCGTGCCCCACAGCTCTGGAGTTCCGCCTCCTCATCCTCCTCAGTGGGCGGAAACGAACGCGAAGGTCCCGCCTCCCTACAAAAGATGTCGCCTCTCCTGATGCTAATGACACATGTGACTTGGCAGAGATGCCGAATGGACGTGAGCAGAAGTGGGAAGGGATGGAGGAGTCAGAGCTCTCCCCCCACGGAAGCGACCCGATCGCCACGGAGCCACCGTTTGGCACCCGGCCTGGAAACCCTCCTACGCTGGAAGAAGCGGAGGATACCCTGAGAGACCTGGCCCGGCACCGGGAGGAGGTCGCCAGGATGGAAGCGAGCTGGCGGGCCCTAAAACTACAATTGGAGCGGCGCCAATCCCTCTTACCCCCTGAAGTGTCTGTACCAGAAGGTGAGGCACTCGTTCCAGTAGAGGAGGCCGTGCGGGCATCCCAGCCCTTGCAATCTGAACCGGTTGCCAGTATCTCAGTGGAGGCACCCGTTCCAGTACAGGAGGCCGTGCGGGCATCCCAGCCCTTGCAATCTGAACCGGTTGCCAGTATCTCAGTGGAGGCACCCGTTCCAGTAGAGGAGGCCGTGCGGGCATCCCAGCCCTTGCAATCTGAACCGGTTGCCAGTATCACAGTGGAGGCACCCGTTCCTGCAGAAAACGCCGCACCAGCACCCCAGATCCCGCTGTCTGCCCCCGTCGCTGAGGCAGAAAAAGCGACACCCGTCCTCATGGAGGAGGCCCGCAGGCACCAGAGCTCTACCTGCCTGTACCGGAGCCCCGACCGTCATCTGTTCCAGAGCCGGCTGCTTCCGCCACAGGTGAGCGCCGCCAGGACTGGCGGGCGCCAGGAGAGCTGCCGCAAACCGTACATCGTAAGCTGGCGTTTGATGGTGGAGACATGGAGATGCTGGTGGAGGAGAATTACAACCGGCGTCAGGAGGAAGAGTGGAGACGTCGGGAGCGGGAAGCAGAGCGACAAAGGGAGCAGCGAGAATCCCAAAAGCTTCGGCAACGTCACCTGGAGAAGGACCTGGCAGAGAAGGCACGTATGAGAAAGGATAAAAGTACGGTGAGGGAGCCGCGGCGTAAGGGTGCAGTACGGAACTTTAAGTTAAAAGGTGGTTGGGGCTTCATCCAGGAGCCTGGACTTTATTTAGAAGTTTTTGTAACCCGGCGGGACATGGAGGCTCACCTCCCAGAAGGACACCCGGGGAGGGACCTGTTGCTAGGAGACTTGGTGACTTACACCCGACACTGGGGTTACAATGGATGGTACGCCCTAAATGTTACCAGGTGCGACCCCTACCCCCCAGAGTGTCAGGAAACTGACAGACCCTACGAGCCTTCAGCCTCCCCCAACCAGGCCTCTGCACAAGTGCCCACCCCACGCCGTAAATCTCCCCAGCCTCCCTCAGTGGTCTCCTCAGCAGCCCCAGCTATGGACATGATAATGATAGCTGGCCCGTACCCGGCGCCTGTTAGGCCCCCTGGGGTTCGTTCAGTCCGGGACATAGGGTTCCAGACCCGGAGGGAGATGAAAGAGGTGGCCACACAGACCCAGATAGTGGGTCACGACGTCACTGTACAGGCCACACGACGTCATCAGGTCTGGGTGGACCCTCCTGTCACGGATGTTTGGCAAGCTCCAGAACAGTACCAGGTGGTACCTGTAAGAGGCCAGCCAAAGAAGTCTAAATAACCCGGACAGGGTCTCTGTATGTAAATAGTTAAATTATTGATGTACCCGGACGGGTGAATGTTCATAAAAATAAGTTTATTGTTGCCTTAATATACCCAGGTTGGGTAATGGTTTGATGTACCCGGACGGGTGAATGTTCAGAAGAACAAGTTTATTGTTGCCTTAATATACCCAGGTTGGGTAATGGTGTTTCACTGTAATCAAAATGTTGAACTTTGAAGCCATGAACTGTACTGGCTCACAAACTTTTCTGTAAATAGTTGGCACTTCGGTGCTCCATCTTGGTTTTACAAAAAACTTTACTGTGCACTATTTTCAACTACCCCAGAAACTAAAAACCCGTTTGGTGTGGCCGAAAGTGAGGTCTGCTCAAGGAAAGTCTTGCAGCCCACCCAAGACCACAGTTGGAGGTTTGGAGCGGGTCCTCCACAAGCACAAGTAAAGGACACTGTGAAGTTACCCCGGTGGGGGTAGTCCTAAGAAGTCTCCACGAACTTCGGCACTAATGCTATTTGCACTTTTGTTGAATATGTATTTATTAACACACATGTATAACACATATCAAGGGTATGAACAGTAACAAATAGGGTTGAGCATTCCGATACTGCAAATATCGGGTATCGGCCGATATTGGCTGTATCGGAATTCCGATTCTGAGTTCCGATATTTTCGTCATATCGGATACCGGAATCGGAATGTCACTGTCACTGTCAGTGTCCGTCGGTCGGGTCTGTCAGGAGTCAGCGGCACTTGCCCGGCAGAAGATCTCCGGCGGTCACATCCCGGACTGCTTAATGGCCGCCATCCTCTTCTCCCCGGCGGTCACATGCAGTTTCTCGCGATAACTGCAGTGACTGCTGGGTAATCGCGGCCGTAAAGCAGTCCGATGACGTCACCGCCGGGGAAGCTGGTAAGCAGCTGTGCTGCGCCGGGATGTCAGGCTCTGCCTGTCATTCCGATGTAGCAGAGCTGGATCGTCGTGGGACTGTCGTTACTATGGACTGCGTCGGACAGGTGGTATACTGTTGGTTTGTTTTTTTTATTTTTTTACAGGAGATCGATGGCGTGCAGGAATGAGAGAGTAATAAAAAAAATGAAAACTGTGTTGTCTCTTTTATTTCATTAAAATACTTTTTTCTTGCTGTGTCTTTTTTTTACACATTTAAAAACTTTGGATTAATAATGGATCGGTGTCTTATTGACGCCTCTCCATTATTAAACGGGCTTATTGTCACCGTGCAATCAACGGTGACATTAACCCCTTATTACCCCGCTTGCCACCGCTACAGGGCAAGTGGAAGAGCCGGGTAAAGTGCCACAATTGGCACATCTTTTGATGCTCCAAATGTGGGGCTGCTGTAGCCTGGTATTATCAGGCTGTTGAGGGCCAAAATCCATGGGCCTTGACAGTCTTTTAATACCAGGCCGCAGCAGTCTGCATTTTACTTGGCTGGTTAACAAAAATAGGGGGACCCCTACGCCGTTTTTTTTTTCGAGGGGATCCCCTATTTTTGTTAACCAGCCAAGCTAAGCAGACTGCTGTGGCCTGGTATTATCAGGCTTGCAAGGTCCATGGATATTGGATCCTTACCAGCCTGAAAAACCAGGCCTCAGCGGTCTGCTTCATCTGGCTGGTTAACAAAAATAGGGGGGACCCCACGCCAATTTTTTTCGAGGGGATCCCCTATTTTTGTTAATCAGCCAAGATATGCAGACTGCTGTGGCCTGGTATTATCAGACTGGCAAGGTCCATGGATCTTGGCTCCTTAACAGCCTGAAAATCCAGGCCTCAGCGGTCTGCTTCATCTGGCTGGTTAACAAAAATAGGGGGGACCCCACGCCATTTTTTTTTCGAAGGGAACCCCTATTTTTGTTAATCAGTTCCCTCTGACGTCACTGATGGTGTCCCTGGCTGACCTGAAGTGAAAGTGGAAAGCAATCAATTAAGCTTTCCACTTCCTCTCCTGTCAGCCAGGAGAGGAGCTCATTCGTTTGGGGGTTTACTGTGAGGCTGCAGCATTAGCTGCGGTCCCTGCAGTAAACATTAACCCTTTCTGAAGGATTACACCGTGGGACCTGACTGTGCATCGGATTGGTAAGAATAATTTTGCTTTATTATTTTATTTTTATTACAGGAAATGGTTTTAGCAGGTAAATAAAATATGGTCAAAAACTGTGTGATTATTTCATTAAACTTCTTTTTTATTAAAGTGTGTGTGTTTGATTTTTCTTTCATACAATAGGATTAATAATTGATAGTTGTCTAATTGACAGCTCTCAATTATTAACCTGGCTTAAAGTGACCTTTCAATTGCAAGGTCATTTTAACCCCTTATTAACCCATTCGCCACCGCTACAGGGCAATGGGAATAGACGGGCAAAGTGCCAGAAAGGGCAAATCTAATTAGAGATTTGCCCTTTCTGGGGTGTCTGGGGGCAGATGTTAGTAGCTGGGGGGGGCCAAAAATAATGGTCCCTCTCTGGGCTATTATTATCTGCCCCCACTCACTGGCTTTGTCTGTCTGGTTGCGAAAATAGGGCGGGAGCCCACACATTTTTTTTCAGCAATTTTACACCTCATATATATATATACATGTCATTGAGCTTGTGACACACATATATATATATATTTATAGTTCATACACTTCTACATAGTATAATAGCCGCTAATTCAATTGCCGGCTTTTGTGAAAATGCAGAACCCGACATGAAATGACACTTGGTTTACATAGAGTTAACCATGTCTTTTCATGTAGTTTGATATCTGATTTGCACAAACAATTACATGAGTGTAAGTATGCAAAATTTCACATCTGTAGGGGTTAATTAAAGGTGTAAATTCGTAGCAAAAAAGTCCGTTTTTTTTACAACGAATTTACACCTTTAATTAACCCCTACAGGTGTGAAATTTTGCACACAGCCACTCATGTAATTGTTTGTGCAAATCAGATATCAAACTACATGAAAAGACATGGTTAACTCTATGTAAACCAAGTGTCATTTCATGTCGGGTGCTTCTGTCTTTTCACAAAAGCCGACTTTACCCGGCAATTGAATCAGAGGCTATTTTACTATGTAGAAGTGTATAAACTATAAATATATGTATATATATATGTCACAATGACATGTATATATAAATATGTATTCTATGTGTGTATATTTAGTGTTTACAAGGAAAGAATGGGTTTTTTTTAGTTACAATATTTTGTTCCCATAGACTTACATTGGATTTCCGGTATCGGTATCGGGTATCGCCGATATTTTAATGGTATCGGCGATACCATTCCGATTCCGATACTTTTGGATATCGGAAAGTATCGCTCAACTCTAGTAACAAAACATGTCACATAATATAAGCCATTTGCACTTTTGTAATGTTATTATTAAAAATTTTATTATGCAACGTTTAACTTGAAGTGTTTCCTGCTTTCTTACTACGTCGCATAGTCCACTCTGCTACATCACTTTGCACCATTGCTCTATCTCACATCTATCTGCCCTGGAAGGATAGCGTGTTACCTGTAGAAGACTTTTCACCTACCTGCACTACACCATCCCCTCCAGAGGACCTGCACAGCAGCGCTGGACACCCTGACCAGGTACTACAGGTGGCGTCACGACAAACTACACAAACATTCTATCATCCCCTGGAAATATCCCACATTCCAGTGATCGCCCAGGTCACGGACCGAGCTGTGCTACTCGTGACATCCCCCATAGAAGTCGACGTGATCTCGACGCAGCACAGCTGATTACCTGCTTCCCCGGCGGTGACGTCATCGGACTGACTGCTTTACGGCCGGGATTACCCAGCAGTCACTGCAGTTATCGCGAGAAAACTGCATGTGACCGCCGGGGAAAGATGATGGCGGCCATCAAGCAGTCCAGCCCGTGACCGCCGGAGATATTCTGCCAGGTAAGTGCCGCTGACTCCTGACAGACCCGACCGACGGACACTGACAGTGACAGTGACAAATTCGATTCCGGTATCCGATAAGATGAAAATATCGGAACTAAGTATCGAAAGTCCGATAGAGCTAATATCGGCCGATACCCGATACTTGCGGTATCGTATCGCTCAACACTATAAAAGACGCTTTTTTTTGCAAAAAATAGTTTTTGCATCACCATATTTTGAGAGCTGTAATTTTCCATATTTTGGCCCCAGAGTCATGTGAGGTCTTATTTTTTGTGAGACGAGTTGATGTTTTTATTGGTACCATTTTTGGACACATGACATTTTTTGATCGCTTTTTATTACGATTTTTGGGAGGCAGAATGAACAAAAACCAGCAATTCATGAATTTCTTTTGGGGTGGGGCGTTTATACCATTCCACATGTGGTAAAATTGATAATGTAGTTTTATTCTTCGGGTTAGTACGATTACAGCGATACCTCATTTGTATCATTTTTTATGTTTTGACTCTTTTATACAATAAAAACAATTTTCTAAAAAAAAAATATTTTTGCATCACTTTATTCTGCGAGCGATAACTTTTTATTTTTTTGCTGATGATGCTGTATGGCAGCTCGTTTTTTGCAGGACAAGATGATGTTTTCAGCTGTACCATGTTTATTTATATCCGTCTTTTTGATCGTGTGTTATTCCACTTTTTGTTCGGCGGTATGATGATAAAGCATTGTTTTTTTGCCTTGTTTTTTTTAAGGGGTTCATTAAAGGGGTTAACTAGTGGGAAAGTTTTATAGGGCGGGTCGTTACGGACGTGGCCATACTAAATATATGTACTTTTATTGTTTTTTTATTTACATAATAATAAAGTGTTTATTATTATTTATTTTTACTTTAATTTATTTAGGGATTTTTTTTAAATATTTTTACACATGTTTTACATTGTCCCAAGGTGGGACATCACTATATAGTGTCAGATCGCTGATCTAACACTTTGCACTGCACTGTGTTAGATCAGCGATCTGACAGGCAGTGCAGAATTCTTGCCAATGCCTGCTCTCAGCAGGCACTGACAAGACACCACCCAGCAGGACCCGGAAGGACCCCGTCGCCATCTTGGATCCAGGGGCCTGCAGGGAGGAGGCCCTCGGAACAACACGATCACATCGCGATCACAGTCTCTCCTTCTGGTGGGGATTGTCTGTTTGTTAGGGAATCCCCATATGTATTCAGGCTGTCTAACAGCCGCAAATCATGCAGCTACGGCGAAACAAACTAAATCTCTGAACATGCTCAAATACTCGGAGGACACCCAAGCATGCTCGGGAAAACCCAAGCAAGGAGTACACTCGCTCATCACTATGTGTCATGTTAAATGCAGTCAAAAATCCTTTACTAAATTGTGGGCGGTAAAGAAAGGCGAGGAATGAATACTCAACGTGTGTCGCCACACACTGTGGCTTCTTCAGGGGCCTAAAACTCAGCTGCAAGTACTATAGTTTAAATAGAAAATAAATTAAGTATAATATAAATCAGCTGTTTGGATTTACCGAAAGCAGCCTGGGTCAGCAATTGCTGATCAAATATGCATGTGCAAGGCAGAATGTCATCTTTCGTAACCAGAAGCAGTGAATCAACTGTGCATGCGTACAAGATGAAGGAACATGTTAAATAAAATAAATGAATACTATGGATGGGTTTGCGTCAACAAAACAGAACTATAATGTCAGGGCATGGGCACTAGCACAATGTCTATGCGCATGCATTAGCGATGACCAATCAAATGCATGCACATTGACACTAAGTCTGGTACCAATTGCCAAATGGCACCTAAAAAATGGTGCTTTAAAGAAAAGATGTTACTTAAAGCGAACCTGTCAGCAAATTTTGCTAAGTAAACTACAAGTATTGCCATGTTACCACTGTTACACTGATTAATATGATGCCTGCTATGACAAAATCCATCTTGTGGTTCTTGTGTAATCAGTGTTAGAAGTGTTCAGCTAATGAGATGTCTGTTCTACGGAGCAGGACTATAGTCCTGCATCCTGCTCTAAGCCAGAGAAACCAAGGAAAGATCTGCCCACAGGCCGCCTAATACTAACCCTAATACGCACTTGGGTTCATCGGGAGGCAAAACAAGAAGTGTTTCCATTTAAATGTCTATGCTGGTTTAGATATAGGAAAGATGTGTATCTTCGTACCGTGTTAGCCAGTAGATAGAAAAATATTTAGACTTGAGAGTCCTCAGTGGTTGATACCTTTTAATGGCTAACTGAAAAGATGGTAACAAATTGCAAGCTTTCGAGACTACTCATGTCTCTTCATCAGGCATAGACTAATACAACATCTGAAGAATCACATATTTATACACAAAATAGCACAGAAAAAATGCAATAGGTAGGACAAGTGACATGAAGCAGAACTGTCATTATGGCAGAGGGATTAGAAAAAAGAATGGATTTACCTGTGGCCAAACACTTTTGTATGCCCGGTCATAGCATGACAGATATGGAATTACTTGTATTAAAATCTAACTTCAAATCTGAGAAGGATAGAAAAGTCTGGGAATATAAACTTATGATGACCTTTGACACTCTTAGTGCTGGGATGAATATATCCCAGAGTTTTATGTCGTTCTACAACAATTAAGGAATCTGCCTCCCTGACCTTTTAGGGTCATCACAACACAATACCAGACCCCAATCAGAGGGTAATAAAACCTTCACTCCTTATCTATGAACTAGTCATATTTATGTTAATCCCTCTGCCATAATGACAGTTCTGCTTCACGTCACTTGTCTTACCTATTGCATTTTTTCTGTGCTATTTTGTGTATAAATATGTGATTCTTCAGATGTTGTATTAGTCTATGCCTGATGAAGAGACCTGAGTAGTCTCGAAAGCTTGCAATTTGTTACCATCTTTTCAGTTAGCCATTAAAAGGTATCAACCACTGAGGACTCTCAAGTCTAAATATTTTTCTATGCTGGTTTAATGTTGCTTCATAAACCATGCCACAAGCAAAGAAAAAATAGACAGGTTACAGGGCAGGCAATACAAAGTAAACAGTTGATAAAGTCTCCTGAGAGCCATTCCTGGTCACACACGATTGATAGTGTCCAGTACACTGGTTCGGTCTAGATATACCACACAGGAGGCCTTCTCCCTCCACATACAACCATGTACCTAACAACAGACCACACCCAGAGGTGAGATATGTGGGCAGCCAGACCCACCCATCTCTCAGGCTGCCCATAAAACCTGGCCCATGTTCGACAAACAAACCTCTTAATGCTATGTGCACTACAGCAATACTCCAGGATTACATCACAGATGACAACCATCTCTGTGAAACATACCTCTCATCAACTATGTGTCCGGTAGGTGCCTTACAGCACCTATGGTAGACTTTTTTTTGACATTTGCAAAAAAAAGTTCTTACATGTAAAAGTCTTGTTAAAGGATAAAAACAGTGTGCATAATACATGTTTCTTACAACCATCAAAGAGGATTGATAAGCAATCTATACTAGGATATAAATGCATACATGTATTTTATCCAAACCAGGTGGGGAGAAACAATAAAGAAAAAATTTACCTTACTAAACATAAATTAGGGATAGGGTACTCTAAAATACCCAATGGATCTTGTATATGTAGATCAAGTGTAGAGATGAGCGAACATTTCAAGGTTTGGTTCTGTTTGGATCGGTGAACATACCGATGTTATGGTTTGACTAACATACCCAAACCCCATTGACTTCAATGGGAGGTAAAACCAGACGTATAGACAACACTTCCAAGGAAGGGCAAAAAGCTGCCGAAGTAGCTAAAAGTAATGGTAGACACCAGGAAAAGTTGTATCAATTGACTCATCAATTGTGCTATAAATACATAATTTAAAAAAAAATTGACATGGTTTTCTCTGTATTTTTGATAACCAGTCAGGCAAAATTGACAGCTGCAAGGCTGGTTATCAAGAATAGAGGGGTCCCCTTGCTGTTTTTTATTTATTTAAATAAATAGTTTAAAAAACGATGTGGGGTACCCACATTTTTGACAACCAGCTAAGCTAAATTTGACAGCTGGGAGCTGGTATTCCCAGCCTGAATATTGACCCCTCCAGCCTAAAAATAGCAGCCCACAGTCGCCCAAAAAGGCACATCTTATAGATGACCAGCTCTTTCCACTTGCCCTGTAGCAATGGCAAGTGGGTTTCACATTTGGGGTGTTGATGTCACTTTTATATTGTTCGGTGACATCAAACCCACAGATTAGTAATGAAGAAGAGTTTATAAAACTGCAGCTGTGAGACTTGGAAACCTCAAATAAAACTTTGAGGGATCTTTTAGGCTATATGCACACGTTGCGCAAATGCTCTGTAATTTTGGGGAGCATTTGCGCAACTCCCGGCCGCGGGTAAAACGCATGCGTAATTAGTATGCGTTTTCCCGCAAAACACAAGCATTTTGCAAGCGTTTTTAGCTTGCAGAATGCTAGCGTTTTCCAAGCGATCTGTAGCATCGCTTGGAAAACTGATTGACAGGTTGGTCACACTTGTAAAGCATAGTGCTGACAAGTGCGGTCAACTGTTTACTAATGAGATAAGTCAAAAAGTTCTAAAAAAAATATTGATATTCTCACCTTCCGGTGGCCCCCGGAGCCTTCCCGCTCCTCAGCGATGTGGTCGGCAAGTTCCGTTCCCAGGGATGCATTGCGAGAATGACCTTTGTGACGTTGCGGTGATTCTCGCAATGCATCCCTGGGAACGAAAGATGCCGGCAGCATGGCTGAGAGGCGGGAAGGCTCCGGTGGCCGCCGGAAGGTGAGAATATCAATATTTTTTATTTTAATTCTATTTTTGACAGGAATATGGTACCTAAGGCCTGGAGGAGAGTCTCCTCTCCTCCAGACCCTGGGTCTGGGTACCAAGCGCATATGAAGCGCTCACTTCACGCATGGTGGGCATAGCCACATGTGTTAAGTAAGCGTTGCAATGCAATCCTATGGCGGCGTAATCACCGCGATTACGCCTAAAGAATGGACATGCTGCTTATTTTTACGCGAAGCGATTACGCTCCGCAAAAATACGCAGCTTGAGCACAGCAATGCGCAATCCCATAGGATTGCATGGGATGCGTTTTGTTCCCATTTTTTAAGCGATTACGCCACGTAAATACGCGGCAAAAACGCTTAAAAATGCCACGTGTGCATATAGCCTTAAGGCTACTGAAGTTTCCAGCTGCTGGAACACATGAAGGCTGTAAACTAGGGGTGTGTATTTTACTGTACTAGTAAAAAAAATAAAATAATTAATTTAAAAAAATAGTGTCGGGTTCCCAGTATATTTCATAAACAGTTAATGGAAAGCCGACGGCTGGGGTCTGATATTAATATTCTGGGAAAGAGACAATATTTATAAAGTTTGCCAGGCTATTAATATCAGCTCACAGCTTTGCAATTAGTCATTCTTGGTTATTAAAATGGGGGACCCCCCAAAAAAACTGATGTGGGCTTCCCCTGTATTTTTGATAACCAGCCAGGCAGAACTGACAGCTGCGGGCTGGAACCCTCAGCTGTCAGCTTCAGCAAGGTTCGTTATCAATTATAGAGGGGTCCCCATGCAGTATTTTTTAATTATTTCTATAAATAATTAAAACAATGTCATGGAGTCCCCCGATTTTGATAACCAGCCATTTAAAGCAGACAGCTGGGGGCTGCTATTCTCAGGCTGGTAAAGGGCCATGGATATTGGCTATCCTCAGCCTAAAAATAGCAGCCCGCAGCTGCCCCAGAAAAGGTGTGATGGCAAGAGGGTTCATATTTGTGGGGTTGGTGTCACTTTGGTATTGTCCTGTGACATCAAGCCCACGGCTTAATAATGGAAAGGTGGCTATAAGAAGCCTCTCCATTACTAATTATTTAGGAATGTTGTAAATAAACACACAGTCATAATGAAGTCCTTTATTTGAAATAAAAACAAAACACACTTTTCACTTTTTATTTAAAAAAACAAACACAGCTATACTTAACTAATGTTGATTCAATTGAAGCTCTTGAATCTTGTAATAAAACATAAAAAAAAACAACCATATACCTCACATGTCCATCATTCTGTCCCACGCCGCAATCCATGTCTGGGGATAAACAGTTTTCAACCTTGATGGTGCCAAGATGTGACCATCCGGGCTCATAACCAATGAGGAATGAGCTGGCCAAAAAGCTTGTTGCCTCTGGGTAACCCTGAACTCTGATCTCTACTTCAAAATGCATCTCCATACTCTTTCCACTTCCTGCAAACTACAACTCAAAAATATTTCCTTAGCTACTGCAAGCTCATGCTTTGTGCCCTCCCTTCTAACAGTCTCGCACCCCACCAATCTATGCTAGCCTCTGTTGCCCAACTAATTCTCCTATCCCTTTGCTATTCCCCAGCCTCTCCTCTCTGTTAATCCCTTCACTGGCTTCCCATTACCCAGAGACTCCAGTTCAGAACCCTAACCTAACCCTAACCTAAAGCCATTCACAACCTGTCTCTTCCATAAATTTGTGACCTAGTCATCTCGGACCACTGCCTCCTGGTGCAAGATTATAATTTTTATTTTTTTATTCTGTTATTTTAAATCATTTTCAGTGATGGGTGGACCCGTGGCTGTCCTGGTCCGTCAGAATCATCTGAACTTTAAAAAAAAGTTTGGTTCAGGTACCAGAACAGTACCCGAACTTGAAATTGAACCCAGTCCCCATAAAAAATGAATGGGGGGGAATTTCCCAAGCTTTTATCTGTGTGACAGCATGAGAAACACTGTCTCTGATCGGCGGTAACCTTTCAAGTTCCTACTGGTCAGAGCGCTGTGGTACACATGCTGTCCCCTGTAAAGATTCTGGATGTACCCACATAATTGCTGCAGGATACTCAGGACACATAAAGAATCTGCTGGGATAATGTCGACAGAGACAAAGTTGGATCAGTTGTTGTCTATGAATAAACTCCTTACAAGGAGACATAGAGGCTCTGCAAAACAAGGTTGCTAACTGTGAGGCCCATTTTGGGCAGGCACTGCAGGATTTAAGTAATCAATTAACAGCATGGGCACTTCCACCCTCAGGGCAGCCACTGCCAACTAGGCCTCCCAAGTTATCACCGTTTAGGTTTAATGGAGACCGCTACAAATTTTGTGGGTTTATTAATCAATGCATTTTGTATTTTGATGTACATGCTGCCTACTTCCTTACAGATTGATCCAAAGTCTTATGTATAATCATGTTACTTATCTCCTGAGCTCTCGCATAGGAGAATCCACTAATTGAGACTGGAGACCCTCGTTTGAATAACCTTGATGATTTTCTTGCTGTAATGTCTATGATGTTTGATGATCCTATTCGTCGCTTTACAGCTAAAAACCGAATTGTTATCATTACGTCAGGGTAAGCGTTTTGTCATTGAATACACTACTGAATTTAGATGACTGGCGGTGGATACGGTTTGGGACTGTTATGCCTAATTACCCATTTTAAAGAGGGAACTTTCTAGTGTGGTTAAGGATGAGTTAGCCCATGCAAATGCTCCACAAGAGTTAGAGGCATTCGTACAGCTTTGTGTGCGCATTGACATACAAATTACTGAGCGTAGACAGGAGAGATTTCCCTAATCGTGTCCCTAACTCTCCCCTTTCTCCTAAAAAACCTGCAGGTAAATCATCTTGGGAAATTGAACCAACTCCCATGCAAGTGGATGCCTTATAGCAGCGTGAGGGCAACGAGCGCAGGGAGCATCATTTTCGGGAAAGTTTGTGTTTTTACTACGGTCAGTCAGATCACTTCCTTATTAACTGTACCAAGCGGCTTCAGAAGGTACTAGCTGGGTAGGGGAATATGAAGATCAAGATGCTGAATCTCTTGCTTCTGAATAATGTTTTTCTGTGAGTGCTGTTTTTTATTCCCTATCTGTGACTGCCTCTCCTAAGGTACGGAAGGATAAAGAGACATTGTTCCCTTCCCATAAAGATCCGGTTACCAGGACAGTGGTGGATCTCCTGTGCAGCCATGGTGGATTCAGAGGCAAGAGGTAACTTTATGGACACTGAGGTATCTATGTTACCATCCATTTATAATGAATTCTCTGATATTTGTGAAAAAAGATGGCAGATCAGCTTCCTCCTCATAGGCCTTACGATTTCCCTATTGAACTTCTTCCAGGGGTGGCTATTCCATTCAAAAAAGTCTACCCATTGACAGCTCCGAAGCTGCAAGCCTTGAAGGCATACATACATAAGAATCTGGCTAAGGGTTTCATTCCACCCTCCTCATCATCAGCTGGGGCACCCGTCTTTTTCATAAAGAAGAAGGATGGAACTCTAAGACCCTGTATTGACTATCGGGAGCTCAACAAGGTAACCATTTGGAACCGTTATCCTTTACCGTTAATTCCTGGAAAGAGTACGACATGCTAAGATCTTCTCTAAGTTGGATCTCCGAGGACCGTATAATCTGATTCGGATCCGCTCTAGGGATGAATTGAAGACTGCGTTTAGATGTTGTTATAGGCACTTCGAATACCTTGTGATGCCTTTTGGTCTCTGCAATGCTCCGGCAGCCTTCCAACACCTGGCTAATGACATTTTTAGAGATCTGTTAGATCACTTTGTCATTATTTATCTGGATGATATTTTGATTTTTTCTGATTCACTGCAGGAACATCAAGAGCATGTTAAGACTGTTTTGAGATGCCTGAAAGAGAATCATCTCTACATCAAGCCTGAGAAATGTGAGTTCCATCTTATAGATGACCAGCTCTTTCCACTTGCCCTGTAGCAATGGCAAGTGGGTTTCACATTTGGGGTGTTGATGTCACTTTTATATTGTTCGGTGACATCAAACCCACAGATTAGTAATGAAGAAGAGTTTATAAAACTGCAGCTGTGAGACTTGGAAACCTCAAATAAAACTTTGAGGGATCTTTTAGGCTATATGCACACGTTGCGCAAATGCTCTGTAATTTTGGGGAGCATTTGCGCAACTCCCGGCCGCGGGTAAAACGCATGCGTAATTAGTATGCGTTTTCCCGCAAAACACAAGCATTTTGCAAGCGTCTTTTAGCTTGCAGAATGCTAGCGTTTTCCAAGCGATCTGTAGCATCGCTTGGAAAACTGATTGACAGGTTGGTCACACTTGTAAAGCATAGTGCTGACAAGTGCGGTCAACTGTTTACTAATGAGATAAGTCAAAAAGTTCTAAAAAAAATATTGATATTCTCACCTTCCGGTGGCCCCCGGAGCCTTCCCGCTCCTCAGCGATGTGGTCGGCAAGTTCCGTTCCCAGGGATGCATTGCGAGAATGACCTTTGTGACGTTGCGGTGATTCTCGCAATGCATCCCTCGGAACGAAAGATGCCGGCAGCATGGCTGAGAGGCGGGAAGGCTCCGGTGGCCGCCGGAAGGTGAGAATATCAATATTTTTTATTTTAATTCTATTTTTGACAGGAATATGGTACCTAAGGCCTGGAGGAGAGTCTCCTCTCCTCCAGACCCTGGGTCTGGGTACCAAGCGCATATGAAGCGCTCACTTCACGCATGGTGGGCATAGCCACATGCGTTAAGTAAGCGTTGCAATGCAATCCTATGGCGGCGTAATCACCGCGATTACGCCTAAAGAATGGACATGCTGCTTATTTTTACGCGAAGCGATTACGCTCCGCAAAAATACGCAGCTTGAGCACAGCAATGCGCAATCCCATAGGATTGCATGGGATGTGTTTTGTTCCCATTTTTTAAGCGATTACGCCACGTAAATACGCGGCAAAAACGCTTAAAAATGCCACGTGTGCATATAGCCTTAAGGCTACTGAAGTTTCCAGCTGCTGGAACACATGAAGGCTGTAAACTAGGGGTGTGTATTTTACTGTACTAGTAAAAAAAATAAAATAATTAATTTAAAAAAATAGTGTCGGGTTCCCAGTATATTTCATAAACAGTTAATGGAAAGCCGACGGCTGGGGTCTGATATTAATATTCTGGGAAAGAGACAATATTTATAAAGTTTGCCAGGCTATTAATATCAGCTCACAGCTTTGCAATTAGTCATTCCTGGTTATTAAAATGGGGGACCCCCCAAAAAAACTGATGTGGGCTTCCCCTGTATTTTTGATAACCAGCCAGGCAGAACTGACAGCTGCGGGCTGGAACCCTCAGCTGTCAGCTTCAGCAAGGTTCGTTATCAATTATAGAGGGGTCCCCATGCAGTATTTTTTAATTATTTCTATAAATAATTAAAACAATGTCATGGAGTCCCCCGATTTTGATAACCAGCCATTTAAAGCAGACAGCTGGGGGCTGCTATTCTCAGGCTGGTAAAGGGCCATGGATATTGGCTATCCTCAGCCTAAAAATAGCAGCCCGCAGCTGCCCCAGAAAAGGTGTGATGGCAAGAGGGTTCATATTTGTGGGGTTGGTGTCACTTTGGTATTGTCCTGTGACATCAAGCCCACGGCTTAATAATGGAAAGGTGGCTATAAGAAGCCTCTCCATTACTAATTATTTAGGAATGTTGTAAATAAACACACAGTCATAATGAAGTCCTTTATTTGAAATAAAAACAAAACACACTTTTCACTTTTTATTTAAAAAAACAAACACAGCTATACTTAACTAATGCTGATTCAATTGAAGCTCTTGAATCTTGTAATAAAACATAAATAAAAAACAACCATATACCTCACATGTCCATCATTCTGTCCCACGCCGCAATCCATGTCTGGGGATAAACAGTTTTCAACCTTGATGGTGCCAAGATGTGACCATCCGGGCTCATAACCAATGAGGAATGAGCTGGCCAAAAAGCTTGTTGCCTCTGGGTAACCCTGAACTCTGATCTCTACTTCAAAATGCATCTCCATACTCTTTCCACTTCCTGCAAACTACAACTCAAAAATATTTCCTTAGCTACTGCAAGCTCATGCTTTGTGCCCTCCCTTCTAACAGTCTCGCACCCACCAATCTATGCTAGCCTCTGTTGCCCAACTAATTCTCCTATCCCTTTGCTATTCCCCAGCCTCTCCTCTCTGTTAATCCCTTCACTGGCTTCCCATTACCCAGAGACTCCAGTTCAGAACCCTAACCTAACCCTAACCTAAAGCCATTCACAACCTGTCTCTTCCATAAATTTGTGACCTAGTCATCTCGGACCACTGCCTCCTGGTGCAAGATTATAATTTTTATTTTTTTATTCTGTTATTTTAAATCATTTTCAGTGATGGGTGGACCCGTGGCTGTCCTAGTCCGTCAGAATCATCTGAACTT
Organism: Oophaga sylvatica; assembly: GCA_033576555.1. Lineage (NCBI taxonomy): Eukaryota > Metazoa > Chordata > Amphibia > Anura > Dendrobatidae > Oophaga > Oophaga sylvatica. Next base: position 50,601 of record JARQOD010003098.1, on the reverse strand, counting down.
TAAAAAAAAGTTTGGTTCAGGTACCAGAACAGTACCCGAACTTGAAATTGAACCCAGTCCCCATAAAAAATGAATGGGGGGGAATTTCCCAAGCTTTTATCTGTGTGACAGCATGAGAAACACTGTCTCTGATCGGCGGTAACCTTTCAAGTTCCTACTGGTCAGAGCGCTGTGGTACACATGCTGTCCCCTGTAAAGATTCTGGATGTACCCACATAATTGCTGCAGGATACTCAGGACACATAAAGAATCTGCTGGGATAATGTCGACAGAGACAAAGTTGGATCAGTTGTTCTCTATGAATAAACTCCTTACAAGGAGACATAGAGGCTCTGCAAAACAAGGTTGCTAACTGTGAGGCCCATTTTGGGCAGGCACTGCAGGATTTAAGTAATCAATTAACAGCATGGGCACTTCCACCCTCAGGGCAGCCACTGCCAACTAGGCCTCCCAAGTTATCACCGTTTAGGTTTAATGGAGACCGCTACAAATTTTGTGGGTTTATTAATCAATGCATTTTGTATTTTGATGTACATGCTGCCTACTTCCTTACAGATTGATCCAAAGTCTTATGTATAATCATGTTACTTATCTCCTGAGCTCTCGCATGGGAGAATCCACTAATTGAGACTGGAGACCCTCGTTTGAATAACCTTGATGATTTTCTTGCTGTAATGTCTATGATGTTTGATGATCCTATTCGTCGCTTTACAGCTAAAAACCGAATTGTTATCATTACGTCAGGGTAAGCGTTTTGTCATTGAATACACTACTGAATTTAGACGACTGGCGGTGGATACGGTTTGGGACTGTTATGCCTAATTACCCATTTTAAAGAGGGAACTTTCTAGTGTGGTTAAGGATGAGTTAGCCCATGCAAATGCTCCACAAGAGTTAGAGGCATTCGTACAGCTTTGTGTGCGCATTGACATACAAATTACTGAGCGTAGACAGGAGAGATTTCCCTAATCGTGTCCCTAACTCTCCCCTTTCTCCTAAAAAACCTGCAGGTAAATCATCTTGGGAAATTGAACCAACTCCCATGCAAGTGGATGCCTTATAGCAGCGTGAGGGCAACGAGCGCAGGGAGCATCATTTTCGGGAAAGTTTGTGTTTTTACTACGGTCAGTCAGATCACTTCCTTATTAACTGTACCAAGCGGCTTCAGAAGGTACTAGCTGGGTAGGGGAATATGAAGATCAAGATGCTGAATCTCTTGCTTCTGAATAATGTTTTTCTGTGAGTGCTGTTTTTTATTCCCTATCTGTGACTGCCTCTCCTAAGGTACGGAAGGATAAAGAGACATTGTTCCCTTCCCATAAAGATCCGGTTACCAGGACAGTGGTGGATCTCCTGTGCAGCCATGGTGGATTCAGAGGCAAGAGGTAACTTTATGGACACTGAGGTATCTATGTTACCATCCATTTATAATGAATTCTCTGATATTTGTGAAAAAAGATGGCAGATCAGCTTCCTCCTCATAGGCCTTACGATTTCCCTATTGAACTTCTTCCAGGGGTGGCTATTCCATTCAAAAAAGTCTACCCATTGACAGTTCCGAAGCTGCAAGCCTTGAAGGCATACATACATAAGAATCTGGCTAAGGGTTTCATTCACCCCTCCTCATCATCAGCTGGGGCACCCGTCTTTTTCATAAAGAAGAAGGATGGAACTCTAAGACCCTGTATTGACTATCGGGAGCTCAACAAGGTAACCATTTGGAACCGTTATCCTTTACCGTTAATTCCTGGAAAGAGTACGACATGCTAAGATCTTCTCTAAGTTGGATCTCCGAGGACCGTATAATCTGATTCGGATCCGCTCTAGGGATGAATTGAAGACTGCGTTTAGATGTTGTTATAGGCACTTCGAATACCTTGTGATGCCTTTTGGTCTCTGCAATGCTCCGGCAGCCTTCCAACACCTGGCTAATGACATTTTTAGAGATCTGTTAGATCACTTTGTCATTATTTATCTGGATGATATTTTGATTTTTTCTGATTCACTGCAGGAACATCAAGAGCATGTTAAGACTGTTTTGAGATGCCTGAAAGAGAATCATCTCTACATCAAGCCTGAGAAATGTGAGTTCCATCGCACAGAGATCCAGTTTCTGGGATATGTCATCTCGCCACAGTGGCTTAATAGGGAGGCAAGCAAGATCCAGGTTATTCTTGATTGGCCCATACCTAAAAATGTCAGGGAGGTACAACGCTTCATCGGATTCATGAAATTTTATAGACGGTTTATTTGTAATTTTTCTGAAATTGTTCAACCCATTTTGCAACTAACTAAGAAGGAAAAGACTTTCTTGTGGTCTACACAGGCTCAAGAGCCTTTTGATTGTCTTAACACCCATTTCACTTATGCAACTGAATTGATTCACCCTAACCCAGAACATCCTTGCATCGTGGAAGTGGACACTTCAGATTGTTCTCTGGGGGCCATCCTCTCGCAGAGAATGGGAGAGAAGGGTCTGTTACATCCGTGTGCTTTTTTCTCTAGTAGACTTTCTGCTGCAGAGAAGAATTATGATGTGGGAGATAAGGAGCTTATGGCCTTTATCGCTGCATTTAAGGAATGGAGGCACCATCTGCAGGGAGCAGCACAAGTCATTGTGCTCACGGATCATCGCAATCAGGAATTTCTTAGATCTGCTAGAAGTCTTTCTCCATTTCAGGCTCGTTGGAGTCTATTTTTGAACCAATTTAACTTTGTCATTTCGTACCACCCAGGTTCACGTAATGGGAAAGCGGATGCTTTGTCCCGAATCCATGCCATGGATTCCACACCTAGGACCCCGTCCAAGACCATTTTGTCGGATGCCAACTTTATCAGAGTCGTCCAGAATAAGGACTTATGGAAGCCCATTAAGGAGGCCTATGATGCAAACCGATTTCTTGCTAACCCAACTGATGATGTGGACTTAGTTCTCAAGAATGGTATGTGGGTTTAGGATTGACGTTTATATGTTCCGGAGGTCATATAGCTACAGGTCCTCAAGTTTGTCCATGACTCTAAAGGTACTGCCACACTACACAATCCCGCTAGCGATCTCGTTAGCGTCGCATACTAATGAGATCGCTAGCGGGATTGTTTCTATATCGCTAGTAGCTACCTAACTTAGCGATGTCGTTAAGGACGCTATCGCGGTTAGCGATCTCCTTAACGACTTTAGCGGTACAAAAGTACCGCTAAATCGCTAAGAAAAGGTGCTACACTTAGCGATTATACTTACCCAGCGGGAGCGCCAGCGATAAAATAGGGTCCGGAACGATTCCAGCGACGAGCGAGATCACAGCAGGAAGCTCGTCGCTGGCAGCTGCCGCACACAACAACATCGCTAACGGGATCGCTAAATAGTGACGTTTTTTAGCGATCCCGTTAGCGATGTTGTTTAGTGTGGCATACCCTTAAGTTGGCTGATCATCGGGGGGTAAAGTAGACACAGGAATTCCTGAGCCATTTCTTTTGGTGACCTACCTGTTTGAAGGATGTGAAGAGCTATGTTCTCTCTTGTGAGGTATATGCACGCTTTAAGACTCCTCATGTACCACCTACTGAATTGCTGCAACCACTACCCGTCCCCTCTCACCCTTTCGGGTCTATTTCTATGGATTTTATAGTGGAATTACCCACCTCTGGGGGAAAGAATTCGAACCTGGTGGTAATAGATCGCCTTACTAAGGCTGCCCATTTCATTCCTTGTACTGGTCTTCCCTCAGCCAAGGAGACTGTGGATCTGGTCATCCAGAATGTGTTCTGACTGCATGGAGTTCTGGATGAAATCATCTCTGATCAGGGAGTGCAGTTTACGTCCAGGTTCTGGAAGGAATTCTATTCTGCGCTTGGTGTTAATGTTTGTCTGTCTTCTGCGTATCATCCTCAGACTAATGTGCAGACCGAGCGGACTAATCACACTCTGGAATAGTATCATCAATGCCATATTAGTCATTCACAGGACGACTGGTTGAAGTTGCTTCCGCTAGCAGAATTTTGTTACAACTCACAGAGCGCATCTACTAAGGTAACTCCCTTCTTTGCCAACCTGGGTTATCATCCGAGTATTCATCCCAGAACCCCGATCAATGCACCAGTGCCTGCAGCTCATGAGAGGTTGGCGGCGATGAAACAGAATCTGGAAACTCTGACGGAATCTCTATCTACTGCACAGGATAGATATAAGAGATCTGCCTATAGGTTTCGAAGGCCTGCACCAATGTTCAAGGTAGGGGACTCTGTGTGGTGATCCACTAAAAATTTGAGATTGAATGTTCTGTCACAGAAACTGGGACAAAAATTCATTGTGAGTTCTGTTGCCTGTCGTCTGAAGTTACCAAGGACCATGAAGGTATCTCCTGTGTTTCATGTCTCCCTATTAAAACCAGTGTCTCCGAATACTTTTCATGGTCATATTATGCCTCCTCCTGAGCCTGTGTTGATGGAGAGACAAGAACAATTTGTCGAGAAAATCCTGGACTCTATGATCCGTAGGAATCAGTTGCAGTACCTCATTAAGTGGCAGGGATATTCGTCTGAGGAGAACTTGTAAGTAATATCTGTGCTTCCCAAAAGATTGCTTTATTCCACCAGAAATATCGTTGGAAACCTGGTCCAGGATCATCCTGAGGCCGCTTCTAAGGTGGGAGTAATGTAAGGATTCCGGATGTTCCTTGGAGCTTCTTTTCGCCTTTGTCCAAGATGGAGTCTGGTACTTCATCCTGCCCCTGAACTTCCTGCCTGTCTGCTATTTATATCAAAAAACTGACCGGCACATCCAAACATAGATTCAGTGTGAACAGGTGCTAAACCTAGAGTCACCAACTCATATACATACAAGAAAAAAAGGTAGCACACTGTAGCGCTATAGCTTGCAAACACGAAATATGAAAAATATGAAAAATGAATTGCATTATTACCTTAGAAATATGAAAAATTGAGAAGTCTTAGCGCATAAGATGGCCAAATTATGTGAGCCTGATAGCCACGTCAAGGCTCTTCTCGTATATCAGGTCCTAACTAATGCCTATCCTCGCTTAGAAAAGTCTGTCTGCATGGGAACATATGAATCCTCTCTTCAGACTAAAATCTACATCTCTGTGGAGGGGTGATGAACCTGTTGTAATTAAAAAGCCTGTGACCACCAGGTGGAGTGCTCAGGTAGAAGGTAAATGAATACATATCAAAAAACTGACCAGCACATCCAAACATAGATTCAGTGTGAACAGGTGCTAAACCTAGAGTCACCAACTCATATACATACAAGAAAAAAAGGTAGCACACTGCAGCGCTATAGCTTGCAAACACGAAATATGAAAAATATAAAAAATGAATTGCATCATTACCTTAGAAATATGAAAAATTGAGAAGTCTTAGCGCATAAGATGGCCAAATTTTGTGAGCCTGATAGCCCCTTCTCAATTTTTCATATTTCTAAGGTAATAATGCAATTCATTTTTCATATTTTTCATATTTCGTGTTTGCAAGCTATAGCGCTACAGTGTGCTACCTTTTTTTATTGTATGTATATGAGTTGGTGACTCTAGGTTTAGCACCTGTTCACACTGAATCTATGTTTGGATGTGCCGGTCAGTTTTTTGATATGTATTCATTTACCTTCTACCTGAGCACTCCACCTGGTGGTCACAGGCTTTTTAATTACAACAGGTTCATCACCCCTCCACAGAGATGTAGATTTTATTCTGAAGAGAAGATTCATATGTTTCCATGCAGACAGACTTTTCTAAGAGAGGATAGGCATTAGTAAGGACCTGATATACGAGAAGAGCCTTGACGTGGCTATCAGGCTCACATAATTTGGCCATCTTATGCGCTAAGACTTCTCAATTTTTCATATTTCTAAGGTAATAATGCAATTCATTTTGATGACGTCGTGTGGCCTGTACAGTCAAGTCGTGACCCGCTATCTGGGTCTGTGTGGCCACCTCTTTCATCTCCCTCCGGGTCTGGAACCCTATGTCCCGGACTGAACGAACCCCAGGGGGCCTAACAGGCGCCGGGTACGGGCCAGCTATACTTATCATGTCCATAGCTGGGGCTGCTGAGGAGACCACTGAGGGAGGCTGGGGAGATTTACGGCGTGGGGTGGGCACTTTTGCAGAGGCCTGGATGTGGGAGGCTGAAGGCTCCGAGGGTCTCACAGGTTCCTGACACTCTGGGGAGTAGGGGTCGCACCTGGTAACATTTAGGGCGTACCATCCATTGTAACCCCAGTGTCGGGTGTAAGTCACCAAGTCTCCTGGCAACAGGTCCCTCCCCGGGTGTCCTTCTGGGAGGTGAGTCTCCACGTCCCGCCGGGTCACAAAGACTTCTAAATAAAGTCCAGGCTCCTGGATGAAGCCCCAACCACCTTTCAATTTAAAGCTCCGTACTGCACCCTTACGCTGCTCGTGTCCATTAGCCATCTCTGCCAAGTCACATGTGTCATTAGCATCTGGAGATGGCCCCTCTTTTGTAGGGAGGCGGGACCTTCGTGTTAGTTTCCGCACACTGAGGATGAGGAGGCGGAACTGAAGAGCTGTGGGGCACGATGTTACATTGCAGTAGCATTTACAGTGGTCGGCCATCGTTTTCGCACCACTGAGTGAGTGTACACCCATGAAGAGCACGCCCTTCTTCTTCACCAGTGCCTCGTCGTGACGCAGATATGGCTGAAAAATGTCAAATACATTCTCTGATGATTTTAGCAATTCTCAAGCACAAAACCAGTCCAATTCAGGCACACAGGACTCGCTTATAGCGAGCTACAGAATCCTGTTCGTGACGCCCAAGTTGAGTCGCACAGAGCCAGAGGTTTTGGGGGTACTCGGCACCGAGCCCGTCGACTTCTATGGGGTATGTCACGGCTTTACCCGGCAATTGAATCAGACTCTATTTTACTATGTAGAAGTGTATAAACTATAAATATATGTATATATATATATATATATGTCACAATGACATGTATATATATATATATATATGTATTCTATGTGTGTATATTTTGTGTTTACAACGAAAGAAAGGGGTTTTTTTGTTGCGATATTTTGTTCCCATAGACTTACATGGGACTTCCGGTATCAGAATCGGATATCGACGATATTTAGTGATATCGGCGATACCATTTCGATACGATATTTTTAGATATCGAGCAGTATCGCTCAACACTACTGAAGAGAGGATTCATATGTTCCCATGCAGACAGACTTTTCTAAGCGAGGATAGGCATTAGTTAGGACCTGATATACGAGAAGAGCCTTGACGTGGCTATCAGGCTCACATAATTTGGCCATCTTATGCGCTAAGACTTCTCAATTTTTCATATTTCTAAGGTAATGATGCAATTCATTTTTCATATTTTTCATATTTCGTGTTTGCAAGCTATAGCGCTACAGTATGCTACCTTTTTTTCTTGTATGTCTGCTATTTATGTCCAGATCAGGAGATCCTCCTTGCCTGAGTATTTTGTTGCTGGTGGCTTCTGAGCTTCTGCCTGTCATCTAGTGGGCTCCCTGCTGCTGCTCATTACTTGATGCTCTACCTCTCCATGTCCAACTGCCTTCTGTGCTCTGTGTGCTCCTTAATCCTGACTGGGGTACCTATTGTCTGGACTACTAGTTTGGAGTTGCTCGCCTCTGGAACTGCTGTGGTCAGTAAAAGTTCTGACTTCAATATCTCCTCTTGGACTGTGTCTGCTGGGCTGCGGTGCTGGACTTGAGCGTGACATTTCAGCCCTAAATGTTTAGAGACCTTCTTCGGTTAACACTCCACTTGAATATTTCTGGACTTCCACATTTAAGTACTGTGTGCATTCTCACAAATATCAATGCTGGACTTCCACGTTTAAGTACTGTGTGCATTTTCACAAACATTACTACTTGACTTCTATGTTTAAGTGCCGTGTGCATTTCTGCATCATATTTTTGCTGGACTGGTTCTTATTAGTGATTGCACTTGTTTGTCTTCAGTTTTGGTCTCAGATTCATTTTATTCCATGCAATCAGATTCCATATTACCCACATAATTGTTACATCCCCTCTATTCTTGATAACCCGGTTAGGTAAAGCTGACAGCTGCGGACTGCAGCCCTCAGTGTGAGCTTTATCCTGGCTGGTTATCAAAACTAGAGGGGTTCAATTTCTTTTTTAAAATTATTTAAATAAATAATTTAAAAAAAAACCATGGGATCACCCCCATTTTTGATAACCAGCCAAAGTAAAGTAGACAGCTGGAGGCTGGTATTCTCAGACTGGGAAGGGGCCATGGATATTGGTCCTCCCCATCCTGAAAATATCTGCCTGCAGCCACCCCAGTTAAGCCGCATTAATTATTATGGTGCTTGAACCTCTAGGTTCAAGCAACATATTGTAATCCGATTTCTTATATTTATTGTGCTTTGAAAAAAGCACTATATTGTTATTCACATTATTCTTTTTCCGTGTTCTTCTTCTTCTCCAGATTTGCGCAATTAATACAGCCCGAACCGCTCGGTGTACAGACTCCGTTCAAACAAGGTTTTGAAGCTAGCTGCCGTGACAGGTGTGCTAAGTATTTTTGGAGTCGATCTGATTTTTTGCTTTTTAACCCTTTACGTTTGAAAAAAAAAATCTTCCCATTGGAATGCATTGATTTTGAACTTAAATGTACGTTTCGGGCTTGGAATTTTTTAAAATCGAAAAATGATATTTTTCCTCCGACTGTTAACCCCCTGAGGACATTTTTGTAGAAAAAAAATGTTGCCACCTCAAAACGTGCGTAAAAAATGGCGTAAAAATAAATTGCCATAGGAATTAATGGCCCCATTGTAATCAATGGGCTCCCATATAAATCAATAATATAGCTGTGAGGCGTTTGTAAGGACCAACTACCACACCAGCTATAAATAACCCGGTTGCTAGGTGACAACCCATGAACTATAGTGACCCCGGGTAGTAGGTGGCACAGCCATGAATTTTAATGACCTGAACTGGAAACACAAACTCCCATAGGAATTTAAATAGCCATAGATTATTGGGGAGGCTGCCATGTATGCAAATCTAGCATCATCACATGACCTTATTGGCCAATAGAATCTTGTAGGTACTTCATTCACGGCCTAACTGGGATACACAAGGTCACATGACAACTACTGGCCAATGGAAGCTCCCAGGTTCTAATGTTGTTGCCTCACTGAACTGACAGTCAAATATTTCTTCTCCAGAACGTCCCAGGGCCCCGCCATGTTGGCCCCCAAACGTCACGGGGCCCCGCAATGTTGGCCCCCAAACGTCACGGTGCCCCGCAATGTTGGCCCCCAAACATAACGGGGCCCCACAATGTTGGCCCCCAAACATAACGGGGCCCCGCAATGTTGGCCCCGCAATGTTGGCCCCCAAACCTCACGGGGCCCCGCAATGTTGGCCCCCAAACGTCACAGGGCCCCGCAATGTTGGCCCCCAAACTTCAAGGGGCCCCGCAATGTTGGCCCCCAAACATCACGGGGCCCCGCAATGTTGGCCCCCAAACGTCATGGGGCTCCGCAATGTTGGCCCCCAAACGTCACGGGGCCCCGCAATGTTGGCCCCCAAACTTCAAGGGGCCCCGCAATGTTGGCCCCCAAACATCACGGGGCCCCACAATGTTGGCCCCCAAACGTCACGGGGCCCCGCAATGTTGGCCCCCAAACATCACGGGGCCCCACAATGTTGGCCCCCAAACATAACGGGGCCCCGCAATGTTGGCCCCGCAATGTTGGCCCCCAAACCTCATGGGGCCCCGCAATGTTGGCCCCCAAACGTCACGGGGTCCCGCAATGTTGGCCCCCAAACGTCATGGGGCCCCGCAATGCTGGCCCCCAAACGTGTACGGGCCCCGCAATGTTAGCCCCCAAAGTTCTAGGGCCCCACAATGTTGGCCCCCCAATGTGTAGGGGCCCCACAATGTGTAGGGGCACCAATTCAAAGCACAATCTGTAGTTCCTTCAGGAAATACACATCTAGTTTCTTCTTCTTCTTCTTCTCCGCGTTTTCTGCAATTAATGCGGCCCGAACCGCACACAGGGGCCTCAGGCAGCGCACGGGGCCACAGACAGCACACAGGGGCCACAGGCAGTGAATGGGGTCACAGGCAACGCACGGGGCCCCAGGCAGTGCACGGGGCCCCAGGTAGCACACAGGGGCCCCAGGCAGCACACAGGGGCCTCAGGCAGCGCACAGGGCCACAGACAGCGCACAGGGGTCACAGGCAGCGCACAGGGCCCCAGGCATCACACGGGGCCCTTGGCAGCGCACAGTGGCCACAGGCAGTGCACGGGGGCCACAGGAAGCGCACGGGGACCCAGGCAGTGCACGGGGCCCCCGGAAGAGCACAGGGGCCTCAGGCAGCGCACAGGGGCCACAGACAGCGCACGGGGCCCCAGGCAGCACACGGGGCCCCTGGCAAAGCACAGTGGCCCCAGGCAGCGCACAGGGGCCACAGGCAGCACATGGGGACCCAGGCAGTGCACGGGGCCACAGGCAGAGTACAGTGGCCCCAGGCAGCGCACAGGGGCCTCAGGTAGCGCACAGGGGCCACAGGCAGCGAACGGACCCCAGACAGCACACGAGGCCCTTGGCAGCGCACAGTGGCCACAGGCAGTGCACGGGGGCCACAGGAAGCGCACGGGGACCCAGGCAGTGCACGGGGCCCCAGGAAGAGCACAGGGGCCTCAGGCAGCGCACAGGGGCCACAGGACAGCGCACGGGGCCCCAGGCAGCACACGGGGCCCCTGGCAAAGCACAGTGGCCCCAGGCAGCGCACAGGGGCCACAGGAAGCGCACGGGGACCCAGGCAGTGCACGGGGCCCCAGGAAGAGCACAGGGCCACAGGCAGCGCACAGGGGCCTCAGGCAGCGCACGGGGCCACAGACAGAGTACAGGAGCCCCAGGCAGCGCACAGGGCCTCAGGTAGCGCACAGGGCCACAGGCAGCGCACGGGGCCCCAGGCAGCACACGGGGCCCTTGGCAGCGCACTGTGGCCACAGGCAGCGCACGGGGACCCAGGCAGTGCATAAGGGCCCCAGGCAGCGCACTGGACCCCTGGCAGCGCACAAGAGCCCCAGGCAGCGCACAGGGCCCCAGGCAGCGCACAGGGGCCACAGGCAGTGCACGGGGCCCCTGGCAGCACACAGGGGCCACAGGCAGTGAATGGGGTCACAGGCAACGCACGGGGCCCCAGGCAGTGCACGGGGCCCCAGGTAGCACACAGGGGCCCCAGGCAGCACACAGGGGCCTCAGGCAGCGCACGGGGCCACAGACAGCGCACAGGGGTCACAGGCAGCGCACAGGGCCCCAGGCAGTGCATAACGGCCCCAGGCAGCGCACTGGGCCCCTGGCAGCGTACAGGGGCCCCAGGCAGCGCACAGGGGCCACAGGCAGCGCACGGCGACCCAGGCAGAGCACAGGGTCCCCAGGCAGCGCACGGGGCCCCTGGCAGCACACAGGGGCAACAGGCAGTGCACGGGGCCCCTGGCAGCACACAGGGGCCACAGGCAGCGCACGGGGTCACAGGCAGCGCACGGTGCCCCAGGCAGCGCACGGGGCCCCAGGTAGCACACAGGCAGCGCACAGGGTTACAGGCATCGCACAGGGGCCACAGGCAGCGCACGGGGCCCCAGGCAGAGCACAGTGGCCCCAGGCAGCGCACAGAGGCTACAGGCAGCGCACAGGGGCCACAGGCAGCACACGGGGCCCCAGGCAGCACACGGGGCCCCTGGCAGTGCACAGTGGCCCCAGGCAGCGCACAGGGCCCCAGGCAGAGCATAAGGGCCCCAGGTAGCGCACGGGGCCCCTGGCAGCGCACAGGGGCCCCAGGCAGTGCACGGGGCCCTAGGCAGCGTACAGGGGCCACAGGCAGCGCACGGGTCTCCAGGCAGCGCACAGGGGCCACAGGCAGCGCACGGGGCCCCAGGCAGCACACGGGACCCCAGGCAGCGCACAGGGGCCACAGGCAACTCACATCACCAGGTAGAGCACAGGGGCCCCAGGCAGCACATGGGGCCCCAGGGAGCACATAGGGCCCCAGGCGGAGCACAGGGACCCCAGGCAGCACACAGGGGCCGCAGGCAGCGCACAGGGCCCCAGGCAGCGCACAGGGGCCCCAGACAGCATACGGGGCCCCAGGCAGCATACGGGGCCCCAGGCAGCACACGTGGCCCATGCAGCGCACAGGGCCCCAGGCAGAGCACAGGGGCCCAGGCAGCACACGGGGCTCCAGGCAGAGCACAGTGGCCCCAGGCAGCACACGGAGCCCAAGGCAGAGCACAGGGGCCCCAGGCAGCACACGGTGGCTGAAGTGGCTACCGAGGTGCCGAATGTGCCAAAGTGGCTACCAAGTGGCCAAAATGGCTACCAAGGTGCCGAATGTGCCAAAGTGGCTACCAAGTGGCCAAAGTGGCTACCGAGGTGCCGAATGTGCCAAAGTGGCTGCAAAGTAGCCAAAGTAGCTACCGAGGGGCTTTGTGCACCAAAGTGGCTACCAATGATTCTTGCATAACAAAATGGCTACCAAGGGGCCAAAGTGGCTAACAAGGGGCCCAGCACATCAAAGTGGCTACCAAGGGACCATATACAACCCATCCCAGGTTGTGCCATCGCTATACACAACATTCATATTCTAACTTTACTTTCTTACAGTCGACACCTGATACACTGCTGTAAAGCTGGCAGCGCTGTTCAAGCACCATGTATTTCCTTCAGGAAATGCCCATCTAGTTATTATTGTGGTGCTTTGCCCAGTTCTTCCCATATGCTCTGGTGAGGTGGCAAGTGGGGTAATAATATTGGGGATGATGTCAGCTTTGTATTGTCAGCTGACATCATGCCCACAGGCTAGTAATGTAGAGGCATCTCTCAGATGCCCCCATTGCTAACTCCATAAGTTTAATTAAAAAACACATAAGAAAGAAAAAGTCCTTTAAAAGAAATAAACACACACAAAGAGTAAAGTCCTTTATTTGAAATAAAATCTCCCCTAGCCTCTTTTACCCATTTATTATTTTCCAAATAAAAATGTAAAAAACAGTATTCCTCACCTGCCCGCCAATAATCTACATGTAGATCTACAGGCAGTGCACGGGGCCCCAGGTAGTGCACGGGGGCCTCAGGTAGCGCACGGGGCCCCTGGTAGTGCACAGGGGCCACAGGCAGCGCACAGGGGCCTCAGGCAGCACACGGGCCAGAACACGGGGCCCTAGGCAGAGCACAGGGGCCCCAGGCAGCGCACAGGGGCCTCAGGCAGCGCACGGGGCTCCAGGCAGCGCACAGGGGCCTCAGGCAGCGCACAGGGCCACAGGCAGCACACAGGGGCCACAGGCAGCGCACGGGGCCCCAGGCAGCACACGGGGCCCCTGGCAAAGCACAGTGGCCCCAGGCAGCGCACAGGGGCCACAGGCAGCACATGGGGACCCAGGCAGTGCACGGGGCCCCAGGCAGAGCACAGGGGCCACAGGCAGCGCACAGGGGCCACAGGCAGCGCACAGGGCCACAGGCAGAGTACAGTGGCCCCAGGCAGCGCACAGGGGCCTCAGGTAGCGCACAGGGGCCACAGGCAGCGCACGGGGCCCCAGGCAGCACACGGGGCCCTTGGCAGCGCACAGTGGCCAAAGGCAGCGCACGGGGGCCACAGGAAGCGCACTGGGGACCCAGGCAGTGCACGGGGCCCCAGGAAGAGCACAGGGGACACAGGCAGCGCACAGGGGCCTCAGGCAGCGCACAGGGCCACAGACAGAGTACAGGAGCCCCAGGCAGCGCACAGGGGCCTCAGGTAGCGCACAGGGGCCACAGGCAGCGCACGGGGCCCCAGGCAGCACACGGGGCCCTTGGCAGCGCACAGTGGCCACAGGCAGCGCACGGGGACCCAGGCAGTGCATAAGAGCCCCAGGCAGCGCACAGGGCCCCAGGCAGCGCACAGGGGCCACAGGCAGTGCACGGGGCCCCTGGCAGCACACAGGGGCCACAGGCAGCGAATGGGGTCACAGGCAACGCACGGGGCCCCAGGCAGCGCACGGGGCCCCAGGTAGCACACATGGGCCCCAGGCAGCACACAGGGGCCTCAGGCAGCGCACGGGGCCACAGACAGTGCAAAGGGGTCACAGGGGCAGCGCACAGGGCCCCAGGCAGCACACGGGGCCCTTGGTAGCGCACAGTGGCCACAGGCAGCGCACGGGGCCCCAGGCAGTGCATAACGGCCCCAGGCAGCGCACTAGGCCCCTGGCAGCATACAGGGGCCCCAGGCAGCGCACAGGGGCCACAGGCACCGCACGGCAACCCAGGCAGAGCACAGGGTCCCCAGGCAGGCACGGGGCCCCTGGCAGCACACAGGGGCCACAGGCAGTGCACGGGGCCCCTGGCAGCACACAGGGGCCACAGGCAGCGCACGGGGTCACAGGCAGCGCACGGTGCCCCAGGCAGCGCACGGGGCCCCAGGTAGCACACAGGCAGCGCACAGGATTACAGGCATCGCACAGGGGCCACAGGCAGCGCACGGGGCCCCAGGCAGAGCACAGTGGCCCCAGGCAGTGCACAGAGGCTACAGGCAGCACACGGGGCCCCAGGCAGCACACGGGGCCCCTGGCAGTGCACAGTGGCCCCAGGCAGTGCACAGGGCCCCAGGCAGAGCATAAGGGCCCCAGGCAGCGCACGGGGCCCCTGGCAGCGCACAGGGGCCCCAGGCAGTGCACGGGGCCCTAGGCAGCGTACAGGGGCCACAGGCAGCGCACGGGTCTCCAGGCAGCGCACAGGGGCCACAGGCAGCGCACGGGGCCCCAGGCAGCACACGGGGCTCCAGGCAGAGCACAGTGGCCCCAGGCAGCACACGGAGCCCAAGGCAGAGCACAGGGGCCCCAGGCAGCACACGGTGGCTGAAGTGGCTACCGAGGTGCCGAATGTGCCAAAGTGGCTACCAAGTGGCCAAAATGGCTACCAAGGTGCCGAATGTGCCAAAGTGGCTACCAAGTGGCCAAAGTGGCTACCGAGGTGCCGAATGTGCCAAAGTGGCTACAAAGTAGCCAAAGTAGCTACCGAGGGGCTTTGTGCACCAAAGTGGCTACCAAGGATTCTTGCATACCAAAATGGCTACCAAGGGGCCAAAGTGGCTAACAAGGGGCCCAGCACATCAAAGTGGCTACCAAGGGACCATATACAACCCATCCCAGGTTGTGCCATCGCTATACACAACATTCATATTCTAACTTTACTTTCTTACAGTCGACACCTGATACACTGCTGTAAAGCTGGCAGCGCTGTTCAAGCACCATGTATTTCCTTCAGGAAATGCCCATCTAGTTATTATTGTGGTGCTTTGCCCAGCTCTTCCCATATGCTCTGGTGAGGTGGCAAGTGGGGTAATAATATTGGGGATGATGTCAGCTTTGTATTGTCAGCTGACATCATGCCCACAGGCTAGTAATGTAGAGGCATCTCTCAGATGCCCCCATTGCTAACTCCATAAGTTTAATTAAAAAACACATAAGAAAGAAAAAGTCCTTTAAAAGAAATAAACACACACAAAGAGTAAAGTCCTTTATTTGAAATAAAATCTCCCCTAGCCTCTTTTACCCATTTATTATTTTCCAAATAAAAATGTAAAAAACAGTATTCCTCACCTGCCCGCCAATAATCTACATGTCTCATGACGTGCTCCATCTCAGCTACATCTGGATGTATTGATAAGTGGTGGCTCAGTCCTGCTTCCAGGAGACATTGAGCTGAGCTTCAGCGGCAAATGGTTACATTAGTAAGGTGATTGAAGTTCATCAGCCATAAACTCTGATTCAGATGGTTTGGTGAGCAATCAAATCAGTGATGCGACCTCTCACTGTGCCAGCCGGAACACACCGAGAAGAGTATGAGAAACACTGCCTGTGACAGCCGGTCACTGAAGCTTTGCTTTCATGCTCTGCTCATTGTGTTCTATCTGGCATTGAGAGCAGTCACATCACTGATGTGATCTCTCCATAAACCATCTGGATGGTCGTGAGACATGGCCATTAAGGGATTATTGGCAGAAAGGTGAGTATAACTTTGCTTTTTTATTTTTATTTTTTTTTAATAAATAGGTAAGAGAGGGTCGGGCAGTTTTTATTTCAAGTAAAGGACTTTGTATGTTTATTTCAATTAAAGGACTTTTTCCTGTGTCTGTGAATTTATCTTATACACACCTCGCTATTGCTAAACCCTGGGCTTGATGTCAGCGAACAAAAAATAGCTGACATCAACCCCACAACTATTGCCCAACTTTCCACCACACCAGAGCAAGTGGGAAGAGCTGGACCAAGTCAAAATTTTCTGGGGAGGCTGCTATTATTAGGCAGGGCCGGCATCAGCACTCGGCACACCCGGGCAAGTGCTGGGGCCCTGAGCAGGCGGGGGGGCCCACTCGCAGTCTGGCACCCCCGCGCCCGTTAGCGGAGGAGAGCGGTGTCAGCACCGCCACTGGGCCCCCCCCCGCTTGCTCAGGGCCCCGGCATCAGCTGGCACAATACTTACCTCCCCCGTGCCTCCGCTGCCGCAGCTCCGGGCTCCAGGGGGCGCCGGCGCTTCCTCTCACAGCAGCGCCGCTGAATGACGTCATCATTCAGCGGCCGGCTGTGGCAGAAAGCGCGGGGACGCCGGACAGGTAAGACGTGTGTGTGTGTGTCTCTGTGTGTGTCTGTGTATGTAGTGCGGTGCTTTGTGTGTGTATGTGTGTGTGTTTATTTGTGTGTGTATGTATGTGAGAGAGTGCTTGTGTGCTGTCTGTGTGTGATGATGGGCAGGCATTGCTGATAATGGGGAGGCATTGATGATGGGGAGAAGATGATGATAATGGGCAGGCATTGATGATAATGGGCAGGCATTAATGATGGGGAGAAGATGATGATGGGCAGGCATTGATGATAATGGGCAGGCATTGATGATAATGGGCAGGCATTGATGATGGGGAGAAGATGATGATGGGCAGGCATTGATGATGATGGGGAGGAGATGATGGGCAGGCATTGCTGATGATGGGGAGGCATTGATGATGATGGGGAGAAGATGATGATAATGGGCAGGCATTGATGATAATGGGCAGGCATTGATGATGGGGAGAAGATGATGATGGGGAGGAGATGATGATGATGGGCAGGCATTGATGATAATGGGGAGGCCATGATGATGATGGGGAGGCAATGATGATGATAAGGAGGCAATCATGATGATAATGGGGAGTCTTTCCACAGCGCCCTTTCCTGAGCCGTAACAGTGCAGAATGCAGTACAGCGCAGAGGAGTGCTCCATATTTTGTATGGAGCATTATATGGGGACCAGTATCCTGTATGGAGCATTATATGGGGACCAGTATCCTGTATGGAGCATTATATTGGGTCCAGTATTCTGTATGAAGCATTATTTTGGGTCCAGAATTCTGTATGGAGCATTATATGGTGGGTGACATCCTGCATGGGGTATTATATGGGTGATGAGCGGGAGACTATGTGGTGCCCATAATATTGTATGGAGGACTGTATTGTCCAGTCTGTACTGTGCGCTGTGAGGATTTGGTGGTTTTTGAGCTATTGTAGAATTTACAATAGATATCACTCATGTAATGGAAGAAGTGAAATCTTTGGCATTTTACTGTACCTATATTTCTCTGCTGTATCTGTGCATCATGAATCGTGGTCTGTGTTAAAGGGCCCACAGAGGCTCTTTCGCCCGGGGCCCATAAAAACCTGGAGCCGGCCCTGTTATTAGGCTAGGGAGGTCCAATACCCATGGGCCCATCCCAGTCTGGAAATAATAGCCCCAAGCAGCAGCTTAAAGTTGGCTGGTTATCAAAAATGGGGTGGACCACATGCCTTTTTTAATTATTTAAATAATTATAAAAAATGAAGTGGAAGTGGAGTTTTTGATAACCAGTCAAGATAAAGCTCACAGCTGACGGTTTTGCCTGCACTGGTTATCGAAAATAGACTAGACCCCATATTTTTTTTCTATACAGTGTGCGCCGGCTAATCACAACCATGACAATACTTGACATGGCTGTGATTGAGCTAGAAGTATACACGCAGTAAAGCTTGTTAATTGGCTGTGCTGCAGCCTTTCAATAAGCTTTTTTCGGTCTGTCGAACCTGATCAGTAACACGGACTTGCGTGAGAAGTACTTGTTCAGTGTCCGTGCATGGACTTATGGTGTCCAGTACACATCCTGAACTTTACCGTTTGGGTTCGCCCATCTCTATTCATTTCCCTATCCACATTTATTTGCAAGTCAATTGTCCTGCTTTTACCCACATTTACCTTCCTTTTGCAGCATCCTAGTCCTCTCTATTACTATTTTATAGTCATTTTAGAGCACCGAAGTTCAGGTTCCCCATTGACTTCTATTCGGTTTGGGATCAAGTTCGTGGTCAAGTTTGGATACCGAACATAATTTTCAATTCTAGCTCGGCAGAACACAATGAACACGAACATTGACGGGTTTGCACATTCCAAATCAGGAGTTAGGTTCTCTTTAAAGGGGTTCTTCAGATCTAATTATTTATAATCTATGAATTGAATAATTCCTCAATTTGAAATGATGCCGATTGTTTACCCTTGGCACCCACCAATGAGCTGAAAACTGCTAAGGCAGTAGCCTGAACTAAGAGATGTACAGGAGGAACAAAGCAGCCCATACATTGCTTAGTGGCAGGAGATGAGTTCTGCAATTTATCTCCTATTGAAGTGAATGTACTGCAGTACTCAGCAGCAGCATCAAGCAATACACAGTGCTGCAGTATCCTGCCCATATATCGCTCAGTTTTTTCCACTATTGGTTCAATTTTCAGCTATCTCACATTGACATATCACTTGTTAAGCTCTGGACAACCCAATTAACAATTTAAGGGCACATGTTTCTAAAAGCACAAGTTGGGCACAATGTACAGTATTGGGCATAAATATTGCATATTTGCAATATCCACTGTGCACTAACTTCTGGAAATATGCCAGTGAGGGCATATTTCAGTTTTTCTTTTTTAATAAATTTGCAAAAATTTCTACATTTCTTTTTTTTCAGTCAAGATGGGGTGCAGAGTGTACATTAATGAGAAAAAAATGAACTTTTTTGAATTTACCAAATGGCTGCAAAGAAATTTAAAGGGATCTGAATACTTTCCATACCCACTGTATATAATACAAATTTGTGCTACAAAAATCAAATATAATTTTTCCCTTCTGAGCCTTGCAGTGTGTTCAAACAGTATTTTTGACTACATATGGGCTATTGCTGTGTCAAGGAGAAACTGCTTTACAAATTTTCATGTCCAATTTCTCTAATTACCCCTTGTGAAAATGAAACATTTGTGGCTAAAGCATTATTTTACTTGAATAAACTGTAATTTTTCATCTCTGTGTTTCAATGTTGCAAAAATTTTGAAAAGAATCTGTGGGTCAAAATAGGTTACTACACCACTAGATTATTTTAAAAGTGTAGATTCCGAATTGGCGTTACTCTATTTCAGCATCTTAGAGGCTTTCTAAAAATGTGACATGGCATCCACGATCAATTCCAGCCACAATTGTGCTTTAAATGTCAAGTAGCTCTTCTTCCATTCAGAGCTCTGCTGTGTGCCAAACAGTAGTTTATGAAAATATATGGAATAAAGTCACACTCCAGGGAAATTGCTGTATAAACTGTGAAAAAATGGTGATAAACAACATTGTAGTGAAAAGAACATAATTTTTCTTTTTCCCTTCCCAATATTATAAACTTTAATCAACTACAGATCTAAAAAGATCGCTACAACCCCTAGAGGAATTCCTTAAGTTGTGTAGTTTCCAAATCGGGTCTTTCTGTGGGGAATTTCTGCTGTTTTGGCTCCTTTTGAGCTCTGTAAATGTGACCCAATATCTACAATCAATTCCAGACAAATTGTGCTCCGAAAGTCAAATAGCGCTCTTTCCTCTTAAAGTCCTACTGTGCGCCCAAACAGTAGTTTACAACCACATATGGGGGGTATCAATATGCTCAGGAAAAATTGCTATACAAATTGTGGATTTTGTTTTCTCCTGCTACCCTTGTGACAAATAAAATTGAATTGAAACAACACTTTCATAGAAAACATGTAATTCTACATTATCACATCCTAACATTCTAACATTTTATAACACACATGTAAGTCCATAGGATCACTGCGTCCCATATCAAGTAAGTTTTATAAAATACTTATCCTGGAATAAATATTTTATACACCTCATTTGACCTAAGAGTTCCTGAGTAGTTTGGGTCTTGTACTACTCCAGTTTTATGTTTACTTACATTACATTTTATGCTGTTCAATTTTTGTAGACCTTGTGTACTGAGAACCAGAGTATTATGGCAGCTGTCAGGATTCAAACCCAACAGCTCATGTGCACCAGCTCTTCCCTCTGAGCTATTCAGCTCGCTGGACAGATCCTTGCTGAATCAGATACTAGTACCTGTATTGTTCCTGATGTCTCCAACCTGAGTTCCTGATGTCTCCACCTCAAGTTCCTGATCGGCTCACCCTTTAATCTCCTGATTGAGCACCCTACTTAAACCTGGCACTCTACATCCTTCATTGCGAGATTACTGAGCTCCCAGCCTTTAGCCTAGCTTCTTCCTGCCTGCTGCTTATCCT
Source organism: Oophaga sylvatica (assembly GCA_033576555.1). Taxonomy (NCBI): domain Eukaryota; kingdom Metazoa; phylum Chordata; class Amphibia; order Anura; family Dendrobatidae; genus Oophaga; species Oophaga sylvatica. The sequence continues at coordinate 29,978 of JARQOD010003098.1, read as the reverse complement.
CAAGATCCTACTGCTGCTCCTTGTACTGACCTCTGGCTATATTCTGACTATGTTTCCTGCTTATTCTTTCAACTACACTGCTGCTCCATATACCGGCCTCTGGCTATATCCTGAGGATGCTACCTGCCTGTGCTGCCCCAAGTGGTTATACTACTCCAACTCAGGTCAGTCCTTAACAGGAGCTTAACCATATGCCCATAGTATAAGTTGTTCGGGACTTTTATATTGATGGCCTAGCTACTATTAATATGTGAAATCAATATTTCTGGGGACTTTTTTCGTAACATTGCAAACCATTGGTATACAGTATAGTAAAATTCAGCACAATCTGACCTCATCACAAGGAACTCTTTCCTGGAATGTGCGCACTTTTCTTATCTTAGTGTTTTCAGAAATCTTGTAAAATAAGTATCTTGCTTGAAAGATTTAAGTTATATAAGACAGCTTTACAAGAAACTGTGACAAATGAAAAATTGCAGTATGATAATGAACTAAAAGGTTTTTTATATACTCAAAATCTGCCAAACAGCTTACTAAACTTCTCAAACGGTGTGCTCACTGCAATAATTAACATGACTTCCTATTACAAAGCCTTAGTGACATTTATTTGTTGTGGAGAAAAATAGATACTCTTCGTGCAATTATTTTCAACCCTCGATTTTCATGTCACCTCTCTTCTGTCAAACCACTAATAGTAGTCTGCACAATATCATAATGCTCAAAATAAAAAAAGATAAAATAAATGGAAATTCAAAGAAACATAATAAATATAACTTGTTAAATTAAAAACTTTGGTTTGGAACATATACTTTTTTATTGCAAAAATAAGCCTATCTTCCTCAACCTTCACACATATTCCTTGCATTTCTTCTTGTGTTATTACATTTACGAATGTTCGACCATGTACTGCTTGAATATCTCATGTTTGCCAGAAGGGCTATCTATAATATAACGCTGTAAGCGTCCCTCTGTCCAAAGCCTTTATAGACTGTGCAAGCGCAGTCTGGCTCCAGACAGAGTGAGGCATCCAGAGCGGTGAGTACTCTGTATGGCGCCGGAGATCGCGGTATGCGTACTGGATGCATACCGTGATCTCCGGCGCCATACTCACATACTTACCTAACCGGGAGGAGCGTTGCCGCCGCGCTTCTCTTCTCAAGGGACAGGAGGCAGGGAGGGCGCATCGGAATCGCGCATGTGCAATAGCGCTATCCGGCGCCATTTTGCTGAAGACACATTTACAGTGTGTCTTCAGCAATATGGCGCCAGACCGCGCAGTATGGGCATGCGTGTACTCCTGCGCCGCTTTCTTCCCCCGGAGTCCAGCAGAACAGAACAGCGCTGGAGCACAGGGAAGAAAGGTGAGTATAGATTTTTTTGGGGGTATGTGTGCAATAGCGATGAGGGGACCATGCATATCAGGATTGGGGGGTGAGGGGACCATGCATATCAGGATTGGGGGGTGAGGGGACAATACACATCAGGATTGGGGAGTTATGGGACCATGCACATCACGATTAGGGTGAGGGGACCATGCACATCAGGATTGGGGGTGAGGGGACCATGCACATCAGGAATGGGGGTGAAGGGACCATGCACATCAGGATTGGGGGGTGAAGGGACCATGCACATCAGGATTGAGGGTGAGAGGACCATGCACATCAGGATTGGGGGTGAGGGGACCATGCACATCAGGATTGGGGGTGAGGGGACCATGCACATCAGGATTGGGGGTGAGAGGACCTTGCACATCAGGATTGGGGTGAGGGGACCATGCACATCAGGATTGGGGGGTGAGAGGACCATGCACATCAGGATTGGGGGTGAGGGACGATGCATATCAGGATTGGATGGTAAGGGACCATGCACAGTATGATTGGGGGATGAGAGAACCATACATTCCAGGATTGGCGGGTGATGGGACCGTGCATACAGTATTGGGGGGTGATGGGACCATGCATACCAGGATTGGGGGGTGAGGGGACTATGCATACCAGGATTGGGGGGTGATGGGACTTTGCACATCAGGATTAGGGGTGAGGGGACCATGCATATCAGGATTGGGGGGTGAGGGACTTTGCACATTAGGATTGGGGGTGAGGGACCATGCATATCAGGATTGGGGGGTGAGGGGACCATGCATATCAGGATTGGGGGGTGAGGGGACCATGCACATCAGGATTGGGGAGTTATGGGACCATGCACATCACGATTGGGGGTGAGGGACCATGCATATCAGGATTGGGGGGTTAGGGGACGATGCACATCAGGATTGGGGGTGAGGGGACCATGCACATCAGGATTGGGGGTGATGGTACCATGCACATCAGGATTGAGGGTGAGAGGACCATGCACATCAGGATTGGGGAGGTGAGGGACCATGCACATCATGATTGGGGGGTGAGAGGACCGTTCATATTTGGATTGGAGGGGTGAGGGGACCATGCACATCAGGATTGGGGTGTGAGGGGACCATGCACGTCAGGATTGGGGGGTGAGGGGACCATACACATCAGGATTGGGGTTGAGAGGACCATGCACATCAGGATTGGGGGTAAGGGGACCATGCACATCAGGATTGGGGGTGAGGGGACCATGCACATCAGGATTGGGGGTGAGAGGACAATGCATATCAGGATTGGGGGGTAAGGGACCATGCACAGTAGGATTGGGGGGTGAGAGAACCATGCATTCCAGGATTAGTGGGTGATGGGACCGTGCATACCAGGATTGGGGGGTGATGGGACCGTGCATACCAGGAAAGGGAGGTGAGGGGACCATGCAAACCAGGATTGGGGGTGATGGGACCGTGCATACCAGGATAGGGGGGTGAGGGGACCATGCATATCAGGATTTGGGGGTGAGGGGACTTTGCACATCAGGATTGGGGGTGAGGGGCCCATGCATAACAGGATTGGGGGGTGAGGGGACCATGCATATCAGGATTGGGGGGTGAGGGGACCATGCACATCAGGATTGGGGAGTTATGAGACCATGCACATCACTATTAGGGGTGAGGGAACCATGCATATCAGGATTGGGGGTGAGAGAACCATGCAATCAGGATTGGGGGGTGAGGGGACCATGCATATCAGGATTAGGGGGTGAGGGGACCATGCATATCAGGATTGGGGGGTGAGGGGACCATGCATATCAGGATTGAGGGGTGAGGGGACCATGCACATCAGGATTGGGGAGTTATGGGACCATGCAGATCACGATTAGGGGTGAGGGGACCATGCATATCAGGATTGGGATGAGAGGACCATGCATATCAGGATTGGGGGGTTAGGGGACCATGCACATCAGGATTGGGTGTGAGGGGACCATGCACATCAGGATTGGGGGTGACGGGACCATGCACATCAGGATTGAGGGTGGGAGGACCATGCACATCAGGAATGGGGGGTGAGGGACCATGCATATCAGGATTGGGGGTGAGGGGACCATGCATATCAGGATTGGGGGGTGAGGGGACCATGCACATCAGGATTGGGAGTTATGGGACCATGCACATCACGATTAGGGGTGAGGGGACCATGCATATCAGGATTGGGGGTGAGAGGACCATGCATATCAGATTGGGGGGTGAAGGGACCATGCACATCAGGATTGAGGGTGAGAGGACCATGCACATCAGGATTGGGGGGTGAGGGGGACCATGCACATCAGGATTGGGGGGTGAGGGGACCATGCACATCAGGATTGGGGGGTGAGAGGACCTTGCACATCAGGATTGGGGGTGAGGGGACCATGCACATCAGGATTGGGGGGTGAGAGGACCATGTACATCAGGATTGGGGGGTGAGGGGACGATGCATATCAGGATTGGATGGTAAGGGGACCATGCACAGTATGATTGGGGGATGAGAGAACCATGCATTCCAGGATTGGCGGGTGATGGGACCGTGCATACCAGGATTGGGGGGTGAGGGGACTATGCATATCAGGATTGGGGGGTGAGGGGACCATGCATATCAGGATTGGGGGTGAGGGGACCATGCACATCAGGATAGGGGGGTGAGGCGACCATGCACATCAGGATTGGGGGGTGAGAGGACCATGCTTTCCAAGATTGGGGGTGAGAGGACCATACATACCAGGATTGGGGGGTGATGGGACCATGCATACCAGGATTAGGGGTGAGGGGACCATGCACATCAGATTGGGGTGAGAGGACCATGCATTCCAAGATTGGGGGTGAGGTTACCATGCATACCAGCATTGGGGGGTGATGGGACCATGCATACCAGGATTTGGGGATGAGAGGACAATGCATTCCAAGATTGGTGGGTGAGGGGACCATGTATACCTGGATTAGGGGTGATGGGACCATGCACATCAGGAATGGGGGGTGAGAGGACCATTCATATCAGGATTGGGGGTGAGGGGACCATGCACATCAGGATTGGAGGGTGAAGAACCATGCATTCCAGGATTGGCGGGTGATGGGACAGTGCATACCAGGATTGGGGGGTGATGGGACCGTGCATACCAGGATTGGGGGGTGAGGGGACTATGCATACCAGGATTGGGGGGTGATGGGACCGTGCATACCAGGATAGGGGGGTGAGGAAACCATGCACATCAGGATTGGGGAGTTATGGGACCATGCACATCACGATTGGGGGTGAGGGGACCATACATATCAGGATTGGGGGTGAGAGGACCATACATATCAGGATTAGGGTGTTAGGTGACAATGCACATCAGGATTGGGGGTGAGGGGACCATGCACATCAGGATTGGGGGTGACGGGACCATGCACATCAGGATTGAGGGTGAGAGGACCATGCACATCAGGATTGGGGGGGTGAGGGGACCATGCACATCAGGATTGGGGGTGAGAGGACCGTGCATTTTAGGATTGGAGGGGTGAGGGGACCATGCACATCAGGATTGGGGTGTGAGGGGACCATGCACATCAGGAATGGGGGGTGAGAGGACCATGCACATCAGGATTGGGGGGTGAGGGGACCATGTATACCTGGATTGGGGGGTGATGGGACAATGTGTTGTGAATGGACTTGAAATGAGTTCTGAGCAGAGGCTCCCTCTGGTGGTTACAAGCGGTACTGGACTGTCCAGTGAAGATTGTGAGGAGTGGGAATCAGGTGTTACTGACTGGTCTTATATAAGGGAGTCGCCTTCCCATCAGGGTTGCCGGTGATCAATTGTTCTGGTCTCAATCCTTGAGTCCTGTTTCCTTTGTAGCCTGCTGTGTCGTGTCTGCATCTCCTGCTAACAGATAAGACATTTTCTTCTTTTTGTTTTTGTGCTTGATTTTTGCATTTTGTCCTGCACTTCTGTGGGGGCCTTCAGGGTCCCCTCCGGGGGCTTTTGCCCTCTCAGTTTAGTTCAGCCACTGATGTTTGTACTTTTGCTTTTTCCAGTTTTTTCAGTGGCTGCTGTTTTGATTTTGTTACACCAGAGAACTAATTTAGGTGGTAGAGGTCATGTGATCTCAGGTGATTTTGAAATTAGTAGAGTTGGTGCTTTTCAGGGTTTTTTGGGATTGCAGTAAGTGCCCTTCCTATCCTTTTCTATTTAGGTAGTTTGGGCCCCAACGTTTGCTCATACTATTTTCTGTCTGTGTCAGTATTTCATCTTGTCTAACCGCCATTACATGTTTGGGGGCTTTCTATGTTCTTTGGGGATCTGCTCCGGGGAGATAGCTTTCCTCTTTCTATCTTTAGGTGTAGTTAGTTTCTCAGGCTGTGACGAGGCGTCTAGGACCAACGTAGGAACGCTCCACGTCTGCCTCTAGTTGTGGTGGTTAGTCAGGGTACTGCAATCTCATAGATTCCAACTTCTCTGGTGTATTGCCTTTTTTACCTGCACTCCTCAGCTACCGAAACATAACAGTATCACCGGCCTAAAAATTGAAAATTGTATGGTACTCACAGAAGGGAAAAAATATTGTGAAAGAAAAAAGGTTGTCAGAGTTGTCAGAGATATTTTTCTGTTTGTTGCTTTTTTTTTCCCTCTGTATCTCTGGGTGCTGGGGAGGATTTTTTTTTCTCTCAATGGAGTTTGCACAGTTGTCTGGCCGTGTGGATCAGCTTGCCACTGAGGTTCGGAGTATTGCTGCCTATCTTGCTAGGTTGCCTGTTGTGGAACCTAGGATTCCCATGCCAGATTTGTTTTTAGGGGATCGAGCTAAGTTTCAGAATTTCAAAAATAATTGTAAATTGTTTTTTGCCTTAAAATCTAAGTCCTCAGGGAACGCAGCGCAGCAGGTTCAAATTGTCATCTCTCTCCTGCGCGGCGATCCTCAGGATTGGGCTTTTTCCCTGACACCTGGGGATCCTGTTTTGAGTGATGTTGATGCATTTTTTCAGGCTTTGGGGTTATTGTACGATGAGCCTAATGTCACTGATCAAGCTGAAAAAGCCTTGTTGGCATTAAATCAGGGTCTTGATGACGCTGAGTTATACTGTCAGAGATTCCGTAGGTGGGCAGTCCTGACTAAGTGGAATGACGACGCTTTGGCGGCCCTTTTTCGGAAGGGTCTGTCAGATAATGTAAAGGATGTTATGGTGGGATTCTCTGTCCCCTCTGGTCTCAATGATTCTATGTCATTAGCGATTCAAATTGACAGACGTTTGCGTGAGTGGAGAAGTATGCGTGGAATGGTGTTGCCTTGTGAACCTGCTTCTGAACCCATGCAGTGTGATAGAGTGGTGTCTGGGCACAGCGTCATGAGTTTCGAAAGCGCAATGGGTTATGTTTCTACTGTGGTGATGCCTCTCATGCTATTTCAGTCTGCCCTAAGCGGGGAAGACGTTTTGCACGCTCAGTTGTCTTGGTAGTGTTCAGACTAAGTTTTTATTAACTGTCACTCTGATATGCTCTCTGTCCTCATTTTCTGCTCAGGCTTTCGTTGATTCTGGAGCAGCTATTAACCTGATGGATTATGATTTTGCTAAACGTTGTGGGTTTCCCTTGATACCCCTACAGAAGTCTATTCCCCTACTGGGGATCGGTTCTACCCCTTTGGCTGAGAATAAACCTCAGTTCTCTACTCAGGTGATAATGAGGGTTGAACCTGATCATCAGGAGTGCTGTAAATTTTTGGTTCTGTATAATCTGCATGATATTATCGTACTGGGCTTCCCTTGGTTGCAGTCTCATAATCCTGTTTTGGATTGGAAATCTGTGTCTGTAACCAGTTGGGGCTGCCAATGTGTTAATACCAACACTCCTGTTTTTTCTGCCTCCCCCCAGGCTCAGGATGTTCCTGACTTTTTGATTGATTTTTCTGATGTGTTTAGCGAAAGTAAATCTGCATCCTTGCCTCCCCATAGGAGCTATGACTGCGCTATTGAATTAGTGCCTGGTAGTAAATTCCCTAAAGGTCGCCTTTTTAACTTGTCTGTACCTGAACATGACGCTATGCGGTCTTATATCAAGGAATCATTGGAGAAGGGTCATATCAGACCATCCTCTTCACCCTTAGGTGCCGGTTTTTACTTTGTGGCCAAAAAGGATGGTTCATTAAGGCCGTGTATTGATTATCGTCTTTTGAACAATATTACTGTAAAATATCAATACCCGTTACCTTTGATTTCTGACCTGTTTTCCAGGGTGAAAAACGCTACTTGGTTTACCAAGCTTGACCTCAGGGGGGCATATAACCTTATTCGCATTAAGCACGGGGATGAATGGAAGACGGCATTCAATACCCCTGAGGGGCATTTTGAGTACCTTGTGATGCCCTTTGGGCTCACTAATGCTCCTTCTGTCTTCCAGTCCTTCATGAATGACATTTTCAGGGATTTTGTGGATAAATTTCTGATTGTTTATTTGGATGATATCTTGATTTTTTCTAATGACTGGGACTCTCATGTGAAACATGTTCGAACTGTATTCCAGATTTTGAGAGAAAATTTGCTCTGTATGTGAAGGGATCAAAGTGTCTTTTTGGCGTACAGAGGATCTCATTTCTGGGATTCATTTTGTCCCCATCTGTTATTGAAATGGACCCGGTCAAGGTTCAGGCCATCTGTGATTGGGTCCAACCTACTTCATTAAAGGCTCTTCAAAGATTTTTGGGTTTTGCCAATTTTTATCGTAAATTTATTGGTAATTTCTCGGTTATTGTTAAACCATTGACTGATTTGACCAGAAAGGGTTCTGATGTGGTGAATTGGCCTCCTGAGGCAGTCTCTACATTTCAGGAACTTAAGCAGAGATTCAGTTCTGCTCCTGTTCTACGGCAGCCTGATGTTTCTCTGCCATTTCAGGTGGAGGTTGATGCCTCTGAAATTGGGGCAGGTGCCGTTTTGACCAAAAAGATCCAGAGACCTCTAAAAGTAACCCTTGTGCCTTTTTCTCTCGAAAATTTTCTCCAACTGAACGTAATTATGACGTGGGTAATCGGGAGTTACTGGCCATGAAGTGGGCTTTTGAAGAGTGGAGACATTGGCTGGAGGGAGCCAAACATCAGGTGGTGGTCCTTACGGACCATAAGAATCTGGTTTATCTGGAATCTGCCAAGCGACTTAATCCTAGACAGGCCAGGTGGGCCTTGTTTTTCACACGTTTTAATTTTGTGGTTTCCTTTCTTCCTGGCACTAAGAATGTTAAGGCGGATGCCCTCTCGAGGAGTTTCCTTGCGGACTCTCCTGAGTTATCTGATCCTTCTGTTATTTTGAAAGAGGGTGTAGTTCTTTCCGCCATCTCACCCAATTTGAGACTTGCTCTGGAGGGGTGTCAGGAGGATAGGCCCGAGCGCTGCCCTGTTGGAAAATTGTTTGTCCCGGACCAGTGGAAAAAGAGTGTGATGTCTGAGATTCATTGTTCCGCGTTGGCTGGGCATCCCGGAATTTTTGGTACCAGAGACTTGGTTAGTCGGTCCTTTTGGTGGCCTACCTTGTCTCGTGATGTCAGGGAATTTGTGCAGTCCTGCAGGACTTGCTCTCGCTCCAAGCCTTGCTCTCGCTCTAGTGGTTTGTTGATGCCATTGCCTGTGCCCAGGAGACCATGGACCCATATCTCTATGGATTTCATTTCCGACCTCCCTGTTTCTCAGAGAATGACCGTCATCTGGGTGATTTGTGATAGGTTTTCCAAGATGATACATCTTGTGCCATTACCTAAGTTGCCTTCCTCCTCTGAATTGGTGCCTTTGTTCCTTCAGCACGTGGTTCGTTTACACGGCATTCCTGAGAACATTGTGTCTGACAGAGGAGTCCAGTTTGTTTCCAGATTTTGGAGGACCTTTTGTTCTAAACTTGGTGTTCAATTGTCTTTCTCCTCGGCGTTTCATCCTCAGACCAATGGTCAAACTGAGAGAACAAACCAGACATTGGAGACTTATCTAAGATGCTTTGTGTCTGCTGATCAGGATGACTGGGTCTCTTTTTTGCCTTTGGCTGAGTTTGCTCTTAATAATAGGGCTAGCTCTGCCACTTTGATGTCTCCATTTTTCTGTAATTCTGTCATGTATAGTGTACAGTTCCTATAGCGTCTTGTGCTTGGGTGCGAGGAAAACACATGAGACATAGGTTGATATGAAATGACTTGTATTACTTCATACAAGCATGCAGAAAAGGTCACACAGTTTGCAGGAACAGAGGCAGGAGAACACAGCAGGCCAGAGTAACTTCAAGCTCTACAATAACTCTCCAAGCAGGTTCAGGATCTCTTCTCTGTACTGTAATTCCTCTGCAAACATGGATTCACCAGACAGCAGGTTTCCAAAGTCCAAAAGTGTTCCAAAGTTCCTCAGTAGGAAATAGCTGGAGTCCAAAATCCTAGGTTTCCAGGAGTCAGGTCACAGGCTGACTGAGGCTTGATTCAGGAGCACTGATCGTTCAGCTGAGGCTGCTTAAGAAGCAAGAGGGAGAGAATCAGGGCGGGAACATGAAAACTGGAAACTCCATATTAACTGAGGGCAAGAGCTGCAGAAAGACAGAAAGCAAAATGGCCGACGGAAAACTGAGTTTCAAGGAACATGTCAAAAGAAACAAAGAACCTTACAAATTCTGGGTTTCACCCTCGATTTTCTTCAGGACAGATGGAGGCTTCTGTCTGTCCAGGTGTTGACTCTGTTGTGGAGCGTATGCAACAGATTTGGGACCAGGTAGTGGAGAGGTTGTCCCTCTCTCAGGAGAGGGCCCAGCGGTTTGCTAACCGGCATAGGACTGATGGTCCTCGGTTTAAAGTGGGGGACTTGGTCTGGTTGTCCTCAAGAAATATTCCTATGAGAGTGGCATCTCCTAAATTTAAGCCTAGGTTCATTGGACCTTATAAGATCATGGAGATTCTCAATCCTGTTTCTTTTCGTTTGCTTCTTCCAGGGACATTTAAGATCCATAACGTGTTCCACAAGTCCTTGTTGAAGAGGTTTGTTGAGCCAGTGGTTCCTACTGTTTTGCCTCCTGACCCTGTTCTGGTTGAGGGCAATATGGTGTTTGTGGTTGAGAAAATATTGAATTCTCGTTTTTCTAGACGGAAACTCCAGTATTTGGTTAAGTGGAGAGGTTATGGTCAGGAAGACAATTCTTGGGTGTTTGCTTCGGATATCCATGCTAGGAGACTCATCCGTGCGTATCATAGAACTCATCCTGACCGACCTGGTTGCTCAAGTGAGGGTTCGGTGACCCCTCCTCAAGGGGGGGTACTGTTGTGAATGGACTTGTAATGAGTTCTGAGCAGAGGCTCCCTCTGGTGGTTACAAGCGGTACTGGACTGTCCAGTGAAGATTGTGAGGATTGGGAATCAGGTGTTACTGACTGGTCTTATATAAGGGAGTCGCCTTCCCATCAGGGTTGCCGGTGATCAATTGTTCTGGTCTCAATCCTTGAGTCCTGTTTCCTTTGTAGCCTGCTGTGTCGTGTCTGCATCTCCTGCTAACAGATAAGACATTTTCTTCTTTTTGTTTTTGTGCTTGATTTTTGCATTTTGTCCTGCACTTCTGTGGGGGCCTTCAGGGTCCCCTCCGGGGGCTTTTGCCCTCTCAGTTTAGTTCAGCCACTGATGTTTGTACTTTTGCTTTTTCCAGTTTTTTCAGTGGCTTCTGTTTTGATTTTGTTACACCAGAGAACTAATTTAGGTGGTAGAGGTCGTGTGATCTCAGGTGATTTTGAAATTAGTAGAGTTGGTGCTTTTCAGGGTTTTTTGGGATTGCAGTAAGTGCCCTTCCTATCCTTTTCTATTTAGGTAGTTTGGGCCCCAACGTTTGCTCATACTATTTTCTGTCTGTGTCAGTATTTCATCTTGTCTAACCGCCATTACATGTTTGGGGGCTTTCTATGTTCTTTGGGGATCTGCTCCGGGGCAGATAGCTTTCCTCTTACTATCTTTAGGTGTAGTTAGTTTCTCAGGCTGTGACGAGGAGTCTAGGACCAACGTAGGAACGCTCCACGTCTGCCTCTAGTTGTGGTGGTTAGTCAGGGTACTGCAATCTCATAGATTCCAACGTCTCTGGTGTATTGCCTTTTTTACCTGCACTCCTCAGCTACCGAAACATAACAGTATCACCGGCCTAAAAATTGAAAATTGTATGGTACTCACAGAAGGGAAAAAATATTGTGAAAGAAAAAAGGTTGTCAGAGTTGTCAGAGATATTTTTCTGTTTGTTGCTTTTTTTTTCCCTCTGTATCTCTGGGTGCTGGGGAGGATTTTTTTTTTCTCTCAATGGAGTTTGCACAGTTGTCTGGCCGTGTGGATCAGCTTGCCACTGAGGTTCGGAGTATTGCTGCCTATCTTGCTAGGTTGCCTGTTGTGGAACCTAGGATTCCCATGCCAGATTTGTTTTTAGGGGATCGAGCTAAGTTTCAGAATTTCAAAAATAATTGTAAATTGTTTTTTGCCTTAAAATCTAAGTCCTCAGGGAACGCAGCGCAGCAGGTTCAAATTGTCATCTCTCTCCTGCGCGGCGATCCTCAGGATTGGGCTTTTTCCCTGACACCTGGGGATCCTGTTTTGAGTGATGTTGATGCATTTTTTCAGGCTTTGGGGTTATTGTACGATGAGCCTAATGTCACTGATCAAGCTGAAAAAGCCTTGTTGGCATTAAATCAGGGTCTTGATGACGCTGAGTTATACTGTCAGAGATTCCGTAGGTGGGCAGTCCTGACTAAGTGGAATGACGACGCTTTGGCGGCCCTTTTTCGGAAGGGTCTGTCAGATAATGTAAAGGATGTTATGGTGGGATTCTCTGTCCCCTCTGGTCCTCAATGATTCTATGTCATTAGCGATTCAAATTGACAGACGTTTGCGTGAGTGGAGAAGTATGCGTGGAATGGTGTTGCCTTGTGAACCTGCTTCTGAACCCATGCAGTGTGATAGAGTGGTGTCTGGGGCACAGCGTCATGAGTTTCGAAAGCGCAATGGGTTATGTTTCTACTGTGGTGATGCCTCTCATGCTATTTCAGTCTGCCCTAAGCGGGGAAGACGTTTTGCACGCTCAGTTGTCTTGGGTAGTGTTCAGACTAAGTTTTTATTAACTGTCACTCTGATATGCTCTCTGTCCTCATTTTCTGCTCAGGCTTTCGTTGATTCTGGAGCAGCTATTAACCTGATGGATTATGATTTTGCTAAACGTTGTGGGTTTCCCTTGATACCCCTACAGAAGTCTATTCCCCTACTGGGGATCGGTTCTACCCCTTTGGCTGAGAATAAACCTCAGTTCTCTACTCAGGTGATAATGAGGGTTGAACCTGATCATCAGGAGTGCTGTAAATTTTTGGTTCTGTATAATCTGCATGATATTATCGTACTGGGCTTCCCTTGGTTGCAGTCTCATAATCCTGTTTTGGATTGGAAATCTGTGTCTGTAACCAGTTGGGGCTGCCAATGTGTTAATACCAACACTCCTGTTTTTTCTGCCTCCCCCCAGGCTCAGGATGTTCCTGACTTTTTGATTGATTTTTCTGATGTGTTTAGCGAAAGTAAATCTGCATCCTTGCCTCCCCATAGGAGCTATGACTGCGCTATTGAATTAGTGCCTGGTAGTAAATTCCCTAAAGGTCGCCTTTTTAACTTGTCTGTACCTGAACATGACGCTATGCGGTCTTATATCAAGGAATCATTGGAGAAGGGTCATATCAGACCATCCTCTTCACCCTTAGGTGCCGGTTTTTACTTTGTGGCCAAAAAGGATGGTTCATTAAGGCCGTGTATTGATTATCGTCTTTTGAACAATATTACTGTAAAATATCAATACCCGTTACCTTTGATTTCTGACCTGTTTTCCAGGGTGAAAAACGCTACTTGGTTTACCAAGCTTGACCTCGGGGGGGCATATAACCTTATTCGCATTAAGCACGGGGATGAATGGAAGACGGCATTCAATACCCCTGAGGGGCATTTTGAGTACCTTGTGATGCCCTTTGGGCTCACTAATGCTCCTTCTGTCTTCCAGTCCTTCATGAATGACATTTTCAGGGATTTTGTGGATAAATTTCTGATTGTTTATTTGGATGATATCTTGATTTTTTCTAATGACTGGGACTCTCATGTGAAACATGTTCGAACTGTATTCCAGGTTTTGAGAGAGAATGCTCTGTATGTGAAGGGATCAAAGTGTCTTTTTGGCGTACAGAGGATCTCATTTCTGGGATTCATTTTGTCCCCATCTGTTATTGAAATGGACCCGGTCAAGGTTCAGGCCATCTGTGATTGGGTCCAACCTACTTCATTAAAGGCTCTTCAAAGATTTTTGGGTTTTGCCAATTTTTATCGTAAATTTATTGGTAATTTCTCGGTTATTGTTAAACCATTGACTGATTTGACCAGAAAGGGTTCTGATGTGGTGAATTGGCCTCCTGAGGCAGTCTCTACATTTCAGGAACTTAAGCAGAGATTCAGTTCTGCTCCTGTTCTACGGCAGCCTGATGTTTCTCTGCCATTTCAGGTGGAGGTTGATGCCTCTGAAATTGGGGCAGGTGCCGTTTTGACCAAAAAGATCCAGAGACCTCTAAAAGTAACCCTTGTGCCTTTTTCTCTCGAAAATTTTCTCCAACTGAACGTAATTATGACGTGGGTAATCGGGAGTTACTGGCCATGAAGTGGGCTTTTGAAGAGTGGAGACATTGGCTGGAGGGAGCCAAACATCAGGTGGTGGTCCTTACGGACCATAAGAATCTGGTTTATCTGGAATCTGCCAAGCGACTTAATCCTAGACAGGCCAGGTGGGCCTTGTTTTTCACACGTTTTTAATTTTGTGGTTTCCTTTCTTCCTGGCACTAAGAATGTTAAGGCGGATGCCCTCTCGAGGAGTTTCCTTGCGGACTCTCCTGAGTTATCTGATCCTTCTGTTATTTTGAAAGAGCGTGTAGTTCTTTCCGCCATCTCACCCAATTTGAGACTTGCTCTGGAGGGGTGTCAGGAGGATAGGCCCGAGCGCTGCCCTGTTGGAAAATTGTTTGTCCTGGACCAGTGGAAAAAGAGTGTGATGTCTGAGATTCATTGTTCCGCGTTGGCTGGGCATCCCGGAATTTTTGGTACCAGAGACTTGGTTAGTCGGTCCTTTTGGTGGCCTACCTTGTCTCGTGATGTCAGGGAATTTGTGCAGTCCTGCAGGACTTGCTCTCGCTCCAAGCCTTGCTCTCGCTCTAGTGGTTTGTTGATGCCATTGCCTGTGCCCAGGAGACCATGGACCCATATCTCTATGGATTTCATTTCCGACCTCCCTGTTTCTCAGAGAATGACCGTCATCTGGGTGATTTGTGATAGGTTTTCCAAGATGATACATCTTGTGCCATTACCTAAGTTGCCTTCCTCCTCTGAATTGGTGCCTTTGTTCCTTCAGCACGTGGTTCGTTTACACGGCATTCCTGAGAACATTGTGTCTGACAGAGGAGTCCAGTTTGTTTCCAGATTTTGGAGGACCTTTTGTTCTAAACTTGGTGTTCAATTGTCTTTCTCCTCGGCGTTTCATCCTCAGACCAATGGTCAAACTGAGAGAACAAACCAGACATTGGAGACTTATCTAAGATGCTTTGTGTCTGCTGATCAGGATGACTGGGTCTCTTTTTTGCCTTTGGCTGAGTTTGCTCTTAATAATAGGGCTAGCTCTGCAACTTTGATGTCTCCATTTTTCTGTAATTCTGTCATGTATAGTGTACAGTTCCTATAGCGTCTTGTTCTTGGGTGCGAGGAAAACACATGAGACATAGGTTGATATGAAATGACTTGTATTACTTCATACAAGCATGCAGAAAAGGTCACACAGTTTGCAGGAACAGAGGCAGGAGAACACAGCAGGCCAGAGTAACTTCAAGCTCTACAATAACTCTCCAAGCAGGTTCAGGATCTCTTCTCTGTACCGTAATTCCTCTGCAAACATGGATTCACCAGACAGCAGGTTTCCAAAGTCCAAAAGTGTTCCAAAGTTCCTCAGTTGGAAATAGCTGGAGTCCAAAATCCTAGGTTTCCAGGAGTCAGGTCACAGGCTGACTGAGGCTTGATTCAGGAGCACTGATTGTTCAGCTGAGGCTGCTTAAGAAGCGAGAGGGAGAGAATCAGGGCGTTAACATGAAAACTGGAAACTCCATATTAACTGAGGGCAAGAGCTGCAGAAAGACAGAAAGCAAAATGGCCGACGGAAAACTGAGTTTCAAGGAACATGTCAAAAGAGACAAAGAACCTTACATTACTCCCACCTTAAGGACAACCTCCGGTTGACCTCAGACCAGGCTTGTCAGGGTACCTCTGATGAAACTGGCGGAGCAGGCGAGGAGCATTTACATTATTGACTGGTTCCCATGAGTTGTCCTCCACTGGGTAGCCCTGCCATTTAATCAAATATTGCAACTGATTTCTGTACAACCTGGAATCTAGAATCCTTTCCACCATAAATTCTTCCTGACTATCGACCAGCACTGGGTCAGGGCAAGGAGAAGAGCGTCCAGGAAACGTATTGGGTGTTGCAGCCTTTAGTAGGGATACATGAAAGACAGGGTGGATTCTCATAGTTCTGGGCAGTTGAAGACGACAAGCAACAGCACTTATAATCTTACTGATCTTATAAGGTCCAATGTACTTATGTCCCAATTTAGACGATGGAATCTTTATTTTAAGATTTCTGGTTGACAGCCAGACCAAATCTCCTACCTTGAAAGCTGGTGCAGGTTTACGAAATTTATCTGCTGCTTTCTTGTACCTTTCCTGAGCCAATTCTAGATTTTCCTTTAGAAGATCCATATTCTTTTGTAAAGAAGTGATTCTTTCAGCCACTGCCGGCAAGGGCGTATCTATGGGAAATCGAGGAAGAATGTTAGGATGATAACCTGGATTGGAATAAAAAGGAGACTGCTTAGTGGAGGCGCTCTGAGAGTTATTATAAGAGAACTCAGCCAGTGGAAGTAGATCCACCCAATCATCTTGTAAGTGGCAGATAAAGCAGCGGCGATACTGCTCCAGGGTCTGATTGGTTCGTTCTGTCTGTCCATTAGTCTGGGGATGAAAAGCAGAAGAAAGGTTTACTTTAATGTCCAATGCGGCACAGAAATTTTGCCAAAACCTTGAAGTGAATTGCACCCCTCGATCCGAAATGACCTCATCCGGTACTCCATGTAAGCGAAACACATTCTTAATCATCAAGTCTGATGTCTGTTTTGCAGTGGGTAAGCCGACACAAGGGATAAAATGAGCTGCCTTTGTTAGACGATCAACCACCACTAGAATGGTGTTCTTCCCTTGAGAGGTTGGTAACTCCACAATGAAGTCCATAGAAATGGATCCCCACGGGCGGGACGGGGTGGGAAGAGGTTGTAACAGACCAGTTGGTGAGGAGCGAGGTGTTTTGCATCTTGCACAGACTTCACATGAAGTGACATAGTTTAAAACATCTTTCCTGTAAGTGGGCCACCAAAAGAAACGAGAAAGAAATTCTTGTGTCTTTAGAATTCCCCTATGCCCGGCTATCTTGGAATCGTGGATGAGTTGCAATACTGTCAATCTGACTGTTTCAGGTATATACAGACGTTGTCCCTGAATCCACACAACATTCTTAAAGACAAGACTTATGTCCCTTGGGGGTTGAGCCAACAAAGAATCCGCATGGTATGCTTCCTTGATGTCCTTAAGTAGGTCTTGATTATGAATCACTCCCAGGAATCTAGAGTCAGGAAGAATAGTCTTAGGAGGAGTAAGTGGACGTGTCTCTGCTGAATGAATCCTAGAGAGTGCATCAGCCTTTCCATTGCGCGATCCTGGTCTATAAGAAATTACAATATTAAATTGGTTTAGGAAAAGATTCCAGCGAGCCTGGCGAGGAGTCAGGCACTTAGCCGACCTGATAAATTAAAGGTTACGATGGTCTGTCAGGACGACTATTTGCTGTGCAGCTCCTGAAGAAGGTGTCTCCATTCCTTGAAGGCGGCAATAATGGCCAACAATTCTCTATTGCCCACATCGTAGTTCCTCTCAGCCGAAGACAACTGATGGGAAAAGAAGGCACAGGGATGCAAGACATTCTTCTCACCTGTTCTCTGAGAGAGTATAGCTCCAACGGCACAGTCTGAAGCATCCACCTCTATTATGAAGGCAAGCTCGGGGTTGGGATGTACTAAGATAGGTGCGGTGGTAAATTTATCCTTTAAACAGGAAAATGCTTCCTGAGCTTGCGGGGTCCAGGAGAACCTAGACTGTTTCCGGGTAAGTTGGGTGATAGGTGACACTACCTCAGAGAAATTCCTAATGAAACGTCTATAGAAGTTGGCAAACCCGATGAAGCGCTGCACCTCCTTCACATTTCTAGGAATTGGCCAATCCTTGATGGCTTGGGTCTTGCTTCCATCCATACTAATCCCTTGCGTAGATAGTACATACCCCAGAAATTGAATTTCGGTCCTATGGAATTCACACTTTTCAAGTTTGATGTAGAGATGGTTTTGTCTTAGGCGTTCTAAGACCATTCTCACATGTCCATGATGTTCCTCTGTGGAGTTAGAAAAAATTAGAATATCATCCAGATAAATCACCACAAATGTATCTAGGAGATCCCTGAAGTTGTCATTCACCAAGTGTTGGAAAGTGGCTGGGGCGGTACTCAGACCAAAAGGCATAACTAGATATTCGAAGTGTCCATAGCGTGACCTGAATGCAGTCTTCCATTCATCCCCAGGTCTAATACGGACCAAGTTATAGGCCCCACGGAGATCCAGTTTAGAGAAAATTTTGGCGTGCCGCACTCTCTCCAACAACTCAGGGATTAAAGGCAATGGATAACGGTTTCTAATAGTAACCTTATTGAGTTCCCTATAGTCTATGCAGGGTCTCAGACATCCATCTTTCTTCTTCACAAAGAAGATGGGTGCACCTGCGGGAGATGAAGAGGGGCGTATGAAGCCTTTGGCTAGATTTTCATCTATGTAGTCCTTCAAAGCTTTTAGCTCGGGCCCCGCTAGGGGGTAGATCTTACCAAAAGGTATCTCGGCTCCAGGCAATAATTCAATTGGACAATCATATGGACGGTGAGGAGGAAGCTGATCAGCGTTCTTCTTGTCACATAAATCCATCATAGTCCTGGTATACAGCTGGTAGTTCAGGGACTGACATGGTTCCTTTAGGAACAGAGCAAGCTGAAACTCCTTGACTCATCTGTTTCTCCGGAAAGTGTAATTCCTTGGTCTCCCAGTTAATCGTAGGATTCTGCGCCTGCAGCCATGGTAGCCCTAGAATAATGGGAAAGTGGGGAGAAGAGATAAGCATAAAAGACATTTTCTCCTGATGAGCTTTACCCATAAGGACCCTCAAAGGCTCTGTTTCCTGATCCACTGGTCCAGAGGTCAGCAGGGAGCCATCCACAGTCTCCATCTGTACTGGAGTAGCCTTCTTCACTGAACGTATCCCCTGTTTCAGAGCAAAGGAGATATCCATAAAATTTCCACTTGCTCCTGAGTCGATCATAGCAGAGCTAGACACCCAGACTGAGTCCACCCAGAGTTTGATGGAAAGGAAGCAATGAGAATTATTTCTTTTACAACTCAGCTGGGACACCGCTGAGGAAACTTGAAAAATTGCAGCGTTTATACCGTCATTGTCCCCAGAACTAACAGAGTTTAAGTCCGAAAAATCAAGATCTCTTGCAGCAGATCTCTCTGGAGTCTGAGGCTCGGACATGACAGAGCTCCTCTCGCAACACTCACAGTGAATGACTGCTGCAGTAGTCTTACGAGAACGGCTGGGGCAGTTTATAATGAAGTGCCCTGACTTACCACAGTAAAAACATAGATTTTCCTTTATACGATGTTCTTTGCGTGCATCACTAACCCGTCTTTGTAAAGAGTCCACCTGCATGGGTTCAGGTTCTGGTTCCCTTGTGATCCTACTCAAAGGTTCCTTAGCTGAGGAGGGAGGTAGGAAAAGGTTAGTGCGATTATTTTCGAACCATCTCTCTTGTCTGCGTTCAGTCAGACGAGCATCAATACGGATACAATAGTTAATAAAGTCACCTAACGCAGTGGGAGGGTCGGCACGAGCAAGTTCATCCTTAATCAGTGGAGACAACCCTTTCCGAAAAATAGATTTTTTGGCGGAAGTGTCCCAAGTGGTATCAAGAGCCCATCTCCTGAAATCCAGGGCATATTCGGCTACTGAACGCTTACCTTGGCGCAAAGTTAACATGGCTGCTTCAGCTGTTGCACCTCGATTGGGGTCATCAAACACCTGCCCCATGGCTGAAATAAAAGCATCAAGGTGATTCAAACAATCATCCTCAGTCTCAATCAGAGGGTTTGCCCACATCAAAGCCTTATTGGTACGCAACATGATTATAGTAAGCACTTTGGATCGTTCAGTGGGAAATTGTGAAGCATGTGCAGAGAAAAATAGATTGCATTGGTTAATAAATCCCCTGAATTTCTCACGTTCACCGCCAAAACGAAAAGGAGGTAACTTGGGGATCCCAGAACTCGGGGTTATGGCAGGAGCCTGGACTCGTTCCTCTAGAGCCTCAATCCTGGCTCGTAATTCCTGAGTAGTTTGTCCAAACACTTGCAAATTATGATTAGTGAGGTCCTGTAGGCTTGCAAAATGGGTCTTTATAGTCTGTATATCTGCAAGGATTGTATCAGTCACTCCGCAAAGCTCCTTTATGCGGGCCTCCATCTTCCAGATCTTTTAAGGCAGAAGTGCTGGAAGGAGAAGAGGAAAGGAAAAAAAAAAAAACAATAGTGTTTACCTGTGGTAACACTCCAGAGTAACATTTAAGGGAATGCGCTCACCTGGAATGGTTGTGAGAAGTCACAACCACTGTCATCACAGAAGGTATTAAACGGATATCTGATATCCACAGTCACAGCAGACACGGCTTTCCCAGACCCAGCAGACACTAAACATTGGCTCCTGAATCTTGTCATGTATAGTGTACAGTTCCTATAGCGTCTTGTGCTTGGGTGCGAGGAAAACACATGAGACATAGGTTGATATGAAATGACTTGTATTACTTCATACAAGCATGCAGAAAAGGTCACACAGTTTGCAGGAACAGAGGCAGGAGAACACAGCAGGCCAGAGTAACTTCAAGCTCTACAATAACTCTCCAAGCAGATTCAGGATCTCTTCTCTGTACCGTAATTCCTCTGCAAACATGGATTCACCAGACAGCAGGTTTCCAAAGTCCAAAAGTGTTCCAAAGTTCCTCAGTAGGAAATAGCTGGAGTCCAAAATCCTAGGTTTCCAGGAGTCAGGTCACAGGCTGACTGAGGCTTGATTCAGGAGCACTGATTGTTCAGCTGAGGCTGCTTAAGAAGCAAGAGGGAGAGAATCAGGGCGGGAACATGAAAACTGGAAACTCCATATTAACTGAGGGCAAGAGCTGCAGAAAGACAGAAAGCAAAATGGCCGACGGAAAACTGAGTTTCAAGGAACATGTCAAAAGAAACAAAGAACCTTACAAATTCTGGGTTTCACCCTCGATTTTCTTCAGGACAGACGGAGGCTTCTGTCTGTCCAGGTGTTGACTCTGTTGTGGAGCGTATGCAACAGATTTGGGACCAGGTAGTGGAGAGGTTGTCCCTCTCTCAGGAGAGGGCCCAGCGGTTTGCTAACCGGCATAGGACTGATGGTCCTCGGTTTAAAGTGGGGGACTTGGTCTGGTTGTCCTCAAGAAATATTCCTATGAGAGTGGCATCTCCTAAATTTAAGCCTAGGTTCATTGGACCTTATAAGATCATGGAGATTCTCAATCCTGTTTCTTTTCGTTTGCTTCTTCCAGGGACATTTAAGATCCATAACGTGTTCCACAAGTCCTTGTTGAAGAGGTTTGTTGAGCCAGTGGTTCCTACTGCTTTGCCTCCTGACCCTGTTCTGGTTGAGGGCAATATGGAGTTTGTGGTTGAGAAAATATTGAATTCTCGTTTTTCTAGACGGAAACTCCAGTATTTGGTTAAGTGGAGAGGTTATGGTGAGGAAGACAATTCTTGGGTGTTTGCTTCGGATATCCATGCTAGGAGACTCATCCGTGCGTATCATAGAACTCATCCTGACCGACCTGGTTGCTCAAGTGAGGGTTCGGTGACCCCTCCTCAAGGGGGGGGTACTGTTGTGAATGGACTTGTAATGAGTTCTGAGCAGAGGCTCCCTCTGGTGGTTACAAGCGGTACTGGACTGTCCAGTGAAGATTGTGAGGATTGGGAATCAGGTGTTACTGACTGTTCTTATATAAGGGAGTCGCCTTCCCATCAGGGTTGCCGGTGATCAATTGTTCTGGTCTCAATCCTTGAGTCCTGTTTCCTTTGTAGCCTGCTGTGTCGTGTCTGCATCTCCTGCTAACAGATAAGACATTTTCTTCTTTTTGTTTTTGTGCTTGATTTTTGCATTTTGTCCTGCACTTCTGTGGGGGCCTTCAGGGTCCCCTCCGGGGGCTTTTGCCCTCTCAGTTTAGTTCAGCCACTGATGTTTGTACTTTTGCTTTTTCCAGTTTTTTCAGTGGCTGCTGTTTTGATTTTGTTACACCAGAGAACTAATTTGGGTGGTAGAGGTCGTGTGATCTCAGGTGATTTTGAAATTAGTAGAGTTGGTGCTTTTCAGGGTTTTTTGGGATTGCAGTAAGTGCCCTTCCTATCCTTTTCTATTTAGGTAGTTTGGGCCCCAACGTTTGCTCATACTATTTTCTGTCTGTGTCAGTATTTCATCTTGTCTAACCGCCATTACATGTTTGGGGGCTTTCTATGTTCTTTGGGGATCTGCTCCGGGGCAGATAGCTTTCCTCTTTCTATCTTTAGGTGTAGTTAGTTTCTCAGGCTGTGACGAGGAGTCTAGGACCAACGTAGGAACGCTCCACGGCTGCCTCTAGTTGTGGTGGTTAGTCAGGGTACTGCAATCTCATAGATTCCAACTTCTCTGGTGTATTGCCTTTTTTACCTGCACTCCTCAGCTACCGAAACATAACAACCATGCATATCAGGATTGAGGGTGAGGGGACCATGCACATCAGGATTGGGGGTGAGGGGACCATGCACATCAGGATTGGGGGGTGAGGGGACCATGCATATCAGGATTGGGGGTGAGGGGACCATGTATATCAGGATTGGGGGGTGAGGGGACCATGGATATCAGGATTGGTTGTGAGGGGACCATGTACATCAGGATTGGGGGGTGAGGGAACCATGCATTCCAGGATTGACGGGTGATGGGACCGTGCATACCAGGATTGGGGGGTGATGGGACCGTGCATACCAGGATTGGGGGTGAGGGGACTATGCATACCAGGATTGGGGGGTGATGGGACCGTGCATACCAGGATAGGGGGTGAGGGGACCATGCATATCAGGATTGGGGGGTGAGGGGACCATGCACATCAGGATTGGGGGTGAGGGGACCATGCATATCAGGATTGGGGGGTGAGTGGACCATGCATATCAGGATTGGGGGGTGAGGGGACCAGGCATATCAGGATTGGGGGGTGAGGGGACCATGCACATCAGGATTGGGGAGTTATGGGACCATGCATATCAGGATCAGGGGTGAGAGGACCATGCATATCAGGATTGGGGGGTTAGGTGACCATGCGCATCAGGATTGGGGGTGAGGGGACCATGCACATCAGTGTTATGTTTTGGTAGCTGAGGAGAGCAGGCAAAAACGGCAATACACCAGAGAGGTTGGAATCTACTGGATTGCATTACCCTGACTAACCACCACAACTAAAGGCAGCCGTGAAGCGTTCCTACGTTGGTCCAAGACGCCTCGTCACAGCCTAAGAGGTTAACTACACCTAAAGATAGAAAGAGGAAAGCTATCTGCCCCGGAGCAGATCCCCAAAGAACATAGGAAGCCCCAAAACATGTAATGGCGGTTAGACAAGAGGAAATACAGACACAGACAGAAAATAGTATGAACAAACGCTGGGGCCGAATCTGCCTAGACAGAAAAGGATAGGAAGGATACTCACTGCAATCCAAAAATACCCTAAAGAAAGCCAACGCTACTAATTGCAAAAACACCTGTAAGGTTCTTTGTCTCTGTTGACATGTTCCTTGAAACTCAGTTTTCCGTCGGCCATTTTGCTTTCTGTCTTTCTGCAGCTCTTGCCCTCAGTTAATATGGAGTTTCCAGTTTTCATGATTCTTCCCTCTTGCTTCTTAAACAGCCTCAGCTGAAC
Organism: Oophaga sylvatica; assembly: GCA_033576555.1. Lineage (NCBI taxonomy): Eukaryota > Metazoa > Chordata > Amphibia > Anura > Dendrobatidae > Oophaga > Oophaga sylvatica. The sequence continues at coordinate 6,418 of JARQOD010003098.1, read as the reverse complement.
AATCAGTGCTCCTGAATCAAGCCTCAGTCAGTCTGTGACCTGGCTCCTGGAAGCCTTGGACTTGTACTCCAGCTATTCCCTACTGAGGAACCTTGGAACACTTTTGGACTCTGGAAACCTGCTGTTTGGTGAATCCATGTTTGAAGAGGAATTACGGTACAGAGAAGAAATCCTGAACATGCTTTGGAGATTTATTGTAGTGCTTTAAGTTACTCTGGCCTGCTGTGTCTCCTGTCGCTGTTCCTGCAAACTGTGTGAACTTTTCAGCATGCTTGTATGAAGTAATACAAATCATTTCATTTCAACCTATGTCTCCTGTGTTTTCCTCGCACCCAAGCACAAGGAACTGTACACTATACTTGACAAGATTCAGGAGCCAATGTTTAGTGTCTGCTGGGTCTGGGAAAGCCGTGTCTGCTGTGACTGTGGATATCAGATGTCCGTTTAATACCTTATGTGATGACAGTGGTTGTGACTTCTCACAACCATTCCAGGTGAGCGCATTCCCTTAAAATTTTACTCTGGAGTGTTACCACAGGTAAACACTATTGTTTTTTTTTTTTTTTCTCCTTTCCTCTTCTCCTTCCAGCACATCTGCCTTAAAAGATCTGGAAGATGGAGGCCCGCATAAAGGAACTTTGGGGAGTGACTGATACAATCCTTTCAGATGTACAGACTTTAAAAACCCGTTTTGCAAGCCTACAGGACCTCACTAATCATAATTTACAAGTGTTTGGACAGACTACCCAGGAATTGCGAGCCAGGATTGAGGCTCTAGAGGAACGAGCCCAGGCTCCTGCCATAACCCCAAGTTCTGGGATCCCCAAATTACCTCCTTTTCGTTTTGGCGGTGAACGTGAGAAATTCAGGGATTTATTAATCAATGCAATTTATTTTTCTCTGCACATGCTTCACAATTTCCCACTGACCGATCCAAAGTGCTTACTATAATCATGTTGCTTACCAATAAGGCTTTGATGTGGGCAAACCCTCTGATTGAGACTGAGGATGATTGTTTGAATCACCTTGATGCTTTTATTTCAGCCATGGGGCAGGTGTTTGATGACCCCAATCGAGGTGCAACAGCTGAAGCAGCCATGTTAACTTTGCGCCAAGGTAAGCATTCAGTAGCCGAATATGCCCTGGATTTCAGGAGATGGGCTCTTGATACCACTTGGGAAACTTCCGCTAAAAAATCTATTTTTCGGAAAGGGTTGTCTCCACTGATTAAGGATGAACTTGCTCGTGCCGACCCTCCCACTGCTTTAGGTGACTTTATTAACTATTGTATCCGTATTGATGCTCGTCTGACTGAACGCAGACAAGAGAGATGGTTCGAAAATAATCGCACTAACCTTTTACTACCTCCCTCCTCAGCTAAGGAACCTTTGAGTAGGATCACAAGGGAACCAGAACCTGAACCCATGCAGGTGGACTCTTTACAAAGACGGGTTAGTGATGCACGCAAAGAACATCGTATAAAGGAAAATCTATGTTTCTACTGTGGTAAGTCAGGGCACTTCATTATAAACTGCCTCAGCCGTTCTCGTAAGACTACTTCAGCAGTCATTCACTGTGAGTGTTGCGAGAGGAGCTCTGTCATGTCCGAGCCTCAGGCTCCAGAGAGATCTGCTGCAAGAGATCTTGATTTCTCGGACTTAAACTCTGTTAGTTCTGGGGACGATGACGGTATAAACGCTGCAATTTTTCAAGTTTCCCCAGCGGTGTCCCAGCTGAGTTGTAAAAGAAACAATTCTCATTGCTTCCTTTCCATCAAACTCTGGGTGGACTCAGTCTGGGTGTCTAGCTCTGCTATGATCGACTCAGGAGCAAGTGGAAATTTTATGGATATCTCCTTTGCTCTGAAACAGGGGATACGTTCAGTGAAGAAGGCTACTCCAGTACAGATGGAGACTGTGGATGGCTCTCTACTGACTTCTGGACCAGTGGATCAAGAAACAGAGCCTTTGAGGGTACTTATGGGTAAAGATCATCAGGAGAAAATGTCTTTTTTGCTTATCTCTTCTCCCCACTTTCCCATCATTCTAGGGCTACCATGGCTGCAGGCGCAGAATCCTACGATTAACTGGGAGACCAAGGAATTACACTTTCCGGAGAAAACAGATGAGTCAAGGAGTTTCAGCTTGCTCTGTTCCTAAAGGAACCATGTCAGTCCCTGAACTACCAGCTGTATACCAGGACTATGACGATTTATGTGACAAGAAGAACGCTGATCAGCTTCCTCCTCACCGTCCATATGATTGTCCAATTGAATTATTACCCGGAGCCGAGATACCTTTTGGTAAGATCTACCCCCTAGCGGGGCCCGAGCTAAAAGCTTTGAAGGATTATATAGACGAAAATTTAGCCAAGGGCTTCATACGCCCCTCTTCATCTCCCGCAGGTGCACCCATCTTCTTTGTGAAGAAGAAAGATGGATGTCTGAGACCCTGCATAGACTATAGGGAACTCAATAAGGTTACTATTAGAAACCGTTATCCATTGCCTTTAATCCCTGAGTTGTTGGAGAGAGTGCGGCATACCAAAATTTTCTCTAAACTGGATTTCCGTGGGGCCTATAACTTGGTCCGTATCAGACCTGGGGATGAATGGAAGACTGCTTTCAGGTCACGCTATGGACACTTTGAATATCTAGTTATGCCTTTTGGTCTGAGTACAGCCCCAGCCACTTTCCAACACTTTGTGAATGATATCTTCAGGGATCTCCTAGATACATTTGTGGTGATTTATCTGGATGATATTCTAATTTTTTCTAACTCCACAGAGGAACATCATGGACATGTGAGAATGGTCTTAGAACGCCTAAGACAAAACCATCTCTACATCAAACTTGAAAAATGTGAATTCCATAGGACCGAAATTCAATTTCTGGGGTATGTACTATCTACGCAAGGGATTAGTATGGATGGAAGCAAGACCCAAGCCATCAAGGATTGGCCAATTCCTAGAAATGTGAAGGAGGTGCAGCGTTTCATCGGGTTTGCCAACTTCTATAGACGTTTCATTAAGAATTTTTCTGAGGTAGTGTCACCTATCACCCAACTTACCCGGAAACAGTCTAGGTTCTCCTGGACCCCGCAAGCTCAGGAAGCATTTTCCTGTTTAAAGGATAAATTTACCACCGCACCTATCTTAGTACATCCCAACCCCGAGCTTGCCTTCATAATAGAGGTGGATGCTTCAGACTGTGCCGTTGGAGCTATACTCTCTCAGAGAACAGGTGAGAAGAATGTCTTGCATCCCTGTGCCTTCTTTTCCCAGCAGTTGTCTTCGGCTGAGAGGAACTACGATGTGGGCAATAGAGAATTGTTGGCCATTATTGCCGCCTTCAAGGAATGGAGACACCTTCTTCAGGGAGCTGCACAGAAAATAGTCGTCCTGACAGACCATCGTAACCTTGAATTTATCAGGTCGGCTAAGTGCCTGACTCCTCGCCAGGCTCGCTGGAATCTTTTCCTAAACCAATTTAATTTTGTCATTTCTTATAGACCAGGATCGCGCAATGGAAAGGCTGATGCACTCTCTAGGATTCATTCAGCAGAGACACATCCACTTACTCCTCCTAAGACTATTCTTCCTGACTCTAGATTCCTGGGAGTGATTCATAATCAAGACCTACTTAAGGACATCAAGGAAGCATACCATGCGGATTCTTTGTTGGCTCAACCCCCAAGGGACGTAAGTCTTGTCTTTAAGAATGGTGTGTGGATTCAGGGACAACGTCTGTATATACCTGAAACAGTCAGATTGAGAGTATTGCAACTCATCCACGATTCCAAGATAGCCGGGCATAGGGAATTCTAAAGACACAAGAATTTCTTTCTCGTTTCTTTTGGTGGCCCACTTTCAGGAAAGATGTCTTAAACTATGTCACTTCATGTGAAGTCTGTGCAAGATGCAAAACACCTTGCTCCTCACCAACTGGTCTGTTGCAACCTCTTCCCACCCCGTCCCGCCCGTGGGGATCCATTTCTATGGACTTCATTGTGGAGTTACCAACCTCTCAAGGGAAGAACACCATTCTAGTGGTGGTTGACCGTCTAACAAAGGCAGCTCATTTTATCCCTTGTGTCGGCTTACCCACTGCAAAACAGACATCAGACTTGATGATTAAGAATGTTTTTCGCTTACATGGAGTACCGGATGAGGTCATTTCGGATCGAGGGGTGCAATTCACTTCAAGGTTTTGGCAAAATTTCTGTGCAGCATTGAACATTAAAGTAAACCTTTCTTCTGCTTTTCATCCCCAGACTAATGGACAGACAGAACGAACCAATCAGACCCTAGAGCAGTATCTCCGCTGTTTATCTGCCACCTACAGGATGATTGGGTGGATCTACTTCCACTGGCTGAGTTCTCTTATAACAACTCTCAGAGCGCCTCCACTAAGCAGTCTCCTTTTTACTCCAATCTAGGTTATCATCCTAACATTCTTCCTCGATTTCCCATAGATACGCCCTTGCCGGCAGTGGCTGAAAGAATCACTTCTTTACAAAAGAATATGGATCTTCTAAAGGAAAATCTAGAATTGGCTCAGGAAAGGTACAAGAAAGCAGCAGATAAATTTTGTAAACCTGCACCAGCTTTCAAGGTAGGAGATTTGGTCTGGCTGTCAACCAGAAATCTTAAATTAAAGATTCCATCGTCTAAATTGGGATATAAGTACATTGGACCTTATAAGATCAATAAGATTATAAGTGCTGTTGCTTGTCGTCTTCAACTACCCAGAACTATGAGAATCCACCCTGTCTTTCATGTATCCCTACTAAAGGCTGCAACACCCAATACGTTTCCTGGACGTTCTTCTCCTTGCCCTGACCCAGTGCTGGTCGATGGTCAGGAAGAATTTATGGTGGAAAGGATTCTAGATTCCAGTTTGTACAGAAATCAGTTGCAATATTTGATTAAATGGCAGGGCTACCCAGTGGAGGACAACTCATGGGAACCAGTCAATAATGTAAATGCTCCTCGCCTGCTCCGCCAGTTTCATCAGAGGTACCCTGACAAGCCTGGTCTGAGGTCATCCGAGGTTGTCCCTAAGGGGGGAGTAATGTAAGGTTCTTTGTCTCTGTTGACATGTTCCTTGAAACTCAGTTTTCCGTCGGCCATTTTGCTTTCTGTCTTTCTGCAGCTCTTGCCCTCAGTTAATATGGAGTTTCCAGTTTTCATGTTCCCACCCTGATTCTTCCCTCTTGCTTCTTAAGCAGCCTCAGCTGAACAATCAGTGCTCCTGAATCAAGCCTCAGTCAGTCTGTGACCTGACTCCTGGAAGCCTTGGACTTGTACTCCAGCTATTCCCTACTGAGGAACCTTGGAACACTTTTGGACTCTGGAAATCTGCTGTTTGGTGAATCCATGTTTGAAGAGGAATTATGGTACAGAGAAGAGATCCTGAACCTGCTTTGGAGATTTATTGTAGTGCTTGAAGTTACTTGGCCTGCTGTGTCTCCTGTCGCTGTTCCTGCAAACTGTGTGAACTTTTCAGCATGCTTGTATGAAGTAATACAAGTCATTTCATTTCAACCTATGTCTCCTGTGTTTTCCTCGCACCCAAGCACAAGACGCTATAGGAACTGTACACTATACTTGACAACACCTGAGATCACATGACCTCTACCACCTAAATTAGTTCTCTGGTGTAACAAAACTAAGCAGCAGCCACTGAAAAAACTGGAAAAGGCAAATGAACAAACAACAGTGGCTCCAGAGGAACCGAGAGGAGCCTAAGCCCCCCGTGGAGGGAACCTGGCCAACCTCACAGAAATGCAGAGAAATATGCAAATGGAAAGCACAAAAACAAAAAACAGAAAATATCTTATCTGAGAGCAGGAGAAGAGGCAAGACTCAGCAAGCTTCCAAGTGAACCAGTAAACAACGTTGAGACAAGAACAATTGATCACCGGCAACCATGATGGGGGAAACCTCCCTTATATCCAGCCAGTCCATGATTCCTGATTGCCAATCCTCATTGAATGGTTCAGTACTGTTTGTAACCACCGGAGGGAGCTTCTGCTCAGAATTCATTTCTAAAACATTCACAACAGTACCCCCCGTTGAGGAGCGGTCACCGAACCCTCATTTGTGCAACCAAGTCGGTCAGGATGAGCTCTGTGATACGCACGGATCAGTCTCCTAGCATGGATGTCCGAAGCAAACACCCAAGAATTGTCCTCCTGACCATAACCTCTCCACTTAACCAAATACTGGAGTTTCCGTCTAGAAAAACGAGAGTCCAATATTTTCTCAACTACATACTCCAGATTGCCCTTAACCAAAACAGGGTCAGGAGGCGCAGCCATAGGAACCACTGGCTCGACAAACCTCTTCAATAACACGTTATGTATCTTAAATGTCCCTGGAAGAAGTAAACGAAAGGAAACAGGATTAAAAATCTCCA
>JARQOD010003097.1:0-68919 GCA_033576555.1 Oophaga sylvatica | reverse complement strand
GCCCCCTGCAGCCAACCTGATGTCACTGCACTTCCTCTATTAAATAACAGCGCCCCCTGCAGCCAGCCTGTCACTGCACCTCATTATATAACAGCACCCCCTGCAGGCAGCCTGATGTCACTGCACCTCATTATGTAACGGCGCCCCCTGCAGGCAGCCTGATGTCACTGCACTTTCTCTATTATATAACAGCGCCCCCTGCAGCCAGCCTGATGTGACTGCACCTCATTATATAACAGCGCCCCCTACAGGCAGCCTGATGTCACTGCACCTCATTATATAACAGCACCCCCTGCAGGCAGCCTGATATCACTGCACCTCATTATATAACAGCGCCCCCTGCAGGCAGCTTGATGTCACTGCACCTCATTATATAACAGCGCCCCCTGCAGACAGCCTGATGTCACTGCACCTCAATATATAACAGCGCCTCCTGCACTTCCTCTATTATATAACAGCGCCCCTGCAGACAGCCTGATGTCACTGCACCTCATTATATAACAGCGCCCCCTGCAGGCAGCCTGATGTCACTGCACTTTCTCTATTATATAACAGCGCCCCTGCAGACAGCCTGATGTCACTACACCTCATTATATAACAGCGCCCCCTGCAGGCAGCCTGATGTCACTGCACTTTCTCTATTATATAACAGCACCCCCTGCAGACAGCCTGATGTCACTGCACCTCATTATATAACAGCGCCCCCTGCAGGCAGGCTGATGTCACTGCACTTCATTACATAACAGCACCCCCTGAAGGCAGCCTGATATCACTGCACCTCATTATATAACAGTGCCCCCTGCAGGCAGCTTGATGTCACTGCACCTCATTATATAACAGCGCCCCCTGCAGGCAGCCTGATGTCACTGCACTTCCTCTATTATATAACAGCGCCCCCTGCAGACAGCCTGATGTCACTGCACCTCATATAACAGCGCCCCCCCCCCTGCAGGCAGCCTGATGTCACTACACCTCATTATATAACAGCACCCCCTGCAGGCAGCCTGATGTCACTGCACCTCATTATATAACAGTGCCCCCTGCAGACAGCCTGATGTCACTGCACCTCAATATATAACAGCGCCCCCTGCAGACAGCCTGATGTCACTGCACCTCATTATATAACAGTGCCCCCTGCAGACAGCCTGGTGTCACTGCACCTCAATATATAACAGCGCCCCCTGCAGGCAGCCTGATGTCACTGCACTTCCTCTATTATATAACAGCGCCCCCTGCAGGCAGCCTGATGTCACTGCACTTCCTCTATTATATAACAGCGCCCCCTGCAGGCAGTCTGATGTCACTGCACCTCATTATATAACAGCGCCCCCTGCAGGCAGCCTGATGTCACTGCACCTCATTATATAACAGTGCCCCCTGCAGACAGCCTGATGTCACTGCACCTCAATATATAACAGCGCCCCCTGCAGGCAGCCTGATGTCACTGCACTTCCTCTATTATATAACAGCGCCCCCTGCAGGCAGCCTGATGTCACTGCACCTCATTATATAACAGCGCCCCCTGCAGGCTGCCTGATGTTACTGCACCCATAATTTATGCAGATAAGAGTATTTCCTAACGGCTTCCATATTCCCCATATGGAGTCCATCTCATTCACTGTAGTTTATCATATCGCAGTAATCACCTCGGCATTTATCTTGTCGCCTTCTGCTCTTAGAAAAGCAACAATATCTTCGATTAATTTTTCTTCACCTGGAAAAGAAAAGCAGAAATTCCAATCATCAGCCCCGGGGTTGTTTCAGGATCAGGTTATTAACCAGTTCAACGATTTTACAGTTCATTGATATACAGTGGGTACGGAAAGTATTTAGACCCCTTTACATTTTTCACTCTTTGTTTCATTGCAGCCATTTGGTAAATTCAGTAAAGTTCTTTTTTTCTCATTAATGTACACTCTGCTCCCATCTTTACTGGAAAAACGGAAATGTAGAAATTTTTGCAAATGTATTAAAAAAGAAAAACTGAAATCTCACATGGTCATAAGTATTCAGCCCCTTTGCTCAGACTCTCATATTTACGTCACATGCTGTCCATTTCCTTGTGATCCTCCTTCAGATGGTTCTGCTCCTTCATTGGAGTCCAGCTGTGTGTAATTACACTGATAGGACTTGATTTGTAAAGGCGACACCTGTCTATATAAGACCTCACAGTGCATGTCACACCAAATGAGAATCATGAGGCCAAAGGAACTGGCCAAGGAGCTCAGAGACAGAATTGTGGCAAGGCGCAGATCTGGCCAAGGTTACAAAAGAATTTCTGCAGCACTCAAGGGTCCTAAGAGCACAGTGGCCTCCATAATCCCTGAATGGAAGAAGTTTGGGACCACCAGAAGTCTTCCTAGACCTGGCCGTCCAGCCAAACTGAGCAATCGTGGGAGAAGAGCCTTGGTGAGAGAGGTAAAGAAGAACCCCAAGATCACTGTGGCTGAGCTCCACAGATGTAGTAGGGAGATGGGAGAAAGTGCCACAAAGTCACCTATCACTGCAGCCTCCACCAGTCCGGCTTTATGGCAGAGTGGCCCGACGGAAGCCTCTCCTCAGTGCCAGACATATGAAAGCCGCATAGAGTTTACTAAACACATGAAGGACTCCCAGACTATGAGAAATAAGATTCTCTGGTCTGATGAGACGAAGACAGAACTTTCTGGTGATAATTCTAAGCGGTATGTGTGGAGAAAACCAGGCACTGCTCATCACCTGCCCAATACAATCCCAACAGTGAAACATGGTGGAGGCAGCATCATGTTATGGGGGTGTTTATCAGCTGCAGGGACAGGACGACTGGTTGTCATTGAAGGAAACATGAATGCAGCCAAGTACAGAGAGATCCTGGATGAAAACCTCTTCCAGAGTGCTCTGGACCTCAGACTTGGCTGAAGGTTCACCTTCCAACAAGACAATGACCCCAAGCACACAGCTGAAATAACAAAGGAGTGGCTTCAGGACAACTCTGTGACCATTCCTGACTGACCCAGCCAGAGCCCCGACCTAAACCCAACTGAGCATCTCTGGAGACCTGAATATAGCCGTCCACCAACGATCACCATCCAACATGACGGAACTGATTGTAACTAATGAAAAACACACAAAAAATTTGCATAGTAACAGCAGCTGACATCAGTTGTAGCAAAGCAGAGTTTGTCAACTCACCCAGACCCCCCCAAACAGCAGCCTCCATTTCACCCAGACCCTGCGGCCTATGACTGAGTCAAATGCTATTCACACCCTACAGCACACTAGGACTGGGACACCCCTTCTTTAAAAGTGCTAGAGCGCAACTAGACAGCAGCTCAGCGCGACTACCGGTCTGCAGCACTTGTCCACAGCGCTACATAGAGCTCTGCTGTGTAATTATTTCTCCAGTAGAGAAAGATCGGTCCACCAGGACCGGACCACTATAAGGTCCAGTGCACGCTGTACACATGGATGACCTGACCGCCATCTGCTCTAGTCAGCGGTCAGTGACTGCCCTCGACCGGACGTAAATGGCAAAGATGAACTGTAGAAAGTCTTCAGCTCCTCAGAGGCCGGCTCCCATCTTTCTCCACCTCAAACATCCTGAGCTAGTCTGGTTCCAGAAGGAAGTGGCGGCCCTTAAGTCCTGGGAGGAACACCTGTCCATCGAGGACAGAACTGGTCCTCTGTAAGAGCTCGGCCCGCGCTCCAGGACACAGCACAGGCATGGCCCCCCTCTTCTCACTGTGTTTGGGGCTCCAGGATGTCCATGGTCAATAAACCACGTGCAGGTGGGAATATCGTCCCTGCTGCAAACCACTTTTTTTTGTGACAGTGTTTGCCGGACTCTGGGTTAGTAGAGACTCTGTGGGACGGTCCATACCTTGCTTTTTCCTCTGTCCGCTATGTTGGGGCTCGGCTTAGACAAGATGGCGGAGACACCTACAGTCATGGCCAAAAGTTTTGAGAATTACACAAATATTCTATTTTCACATGATCTGCTGCCCTCTGGTTTTTATGTGTGTTTGACAGATGTTTTTATCACAGACAGAAATATAATAATTGTAAACATATGAGTAAAAAAGCTTATATTGACAGTTAGAATGAGTTAATGCAGCAAGTCAATATTTGCAGTGTTGACCCTTCTTCTTCAGGACCTCTGCAATTCTCCCTGGCATGCTTTCAATCAACTTCTGGACCAAATCCTGACTGATAGCAGTCCATTCTTGTACAATCAATGCTTTCATTTTGTCAGAATTTTTAGGTTTTGTTTGTCCACCCGTCTCTTGATGATTGACCACAAGTTCTCAATGGGATTAAGATCTGGGGAGTTTCCAGGCCATGGACCCAAAATCTCTATGTTTTGTTCCCTGAGCCATTTAGTTATCACCTTTGCTTTATGGCAAGGTGCTCCATCATGCAGGAAAAGGCATTGTTGATCGCCAAATTGCTCTTGGAGGGTTGGGAGAAGTTGCTTTTGGAGGACATTCTGGTACCATTCTTTATTCATGGCTGTGTTTTTAGGCAAGACTGTGAGAGAGCCGATTCCCTTGGCTGAGAAGCAACCCCACACATGAATGGTTTCAGGATGCTTAACAGTTGGCATGAGACAAGACTGGTGGTAGCGCTCACCTTGTCTTCTCTGAATGAGGCGTTTTCCTGATGTCCCAAACAATCGAAAAGGGGATTCATCAGAGAAAATAACTTTACCCCAGTCCTCAGCAGTCCACTGCCTGTACCTTTTGCAGAATATCAGTCTGTCCATGATGTTTTTTCTGGAGAGAAGTGGCTTCTTTGCTGCCCTCCTTAAGACCAGGCCTTGCTCCAAGAGTCTCCGCCTCACAGTGCGTGCAGATGCACTCACACCTGCCTGCTGCCATTCCTGAGCAAGCTCTGCACTGCTGGTAGCCCGATCCCGCAGCTGAAACACTTTTAAGAGACGGTCCTGGCGCTTGCTGGTCTTTCTTGGGCGCCCTGAAGCCTTTTTGGCAACAATGGAACCTCTCTCCTTGAAGTTCTTGATGATGCGATAGATTGTTGACTGAGGTGCAATCTTTCTAGCTGCGATACTCTTCCTGTTAGGCCATTTTTGTGCATTGCAATGATGACTGCACGTGTTTCTTTAGAGATAACCATGGTTAACAGAAGAGAAACAATGATGCCAAGACCCAGCCTCCTTTTAAAGTGTCCAGTGGTGTCATTCTTACTTAATCATGACAGATTGATCTCCAGCCATGTCCTCATCAACACCCACACCTGTGTTAATGGAGCAATCACTGAAAAGAGGTTAGCTGGTCCTTTTAAAGCAGGGCTGCAATGACGTTGAAATGTGTTTTGGGATGAAGTTCATTTTCTAGCCAAATATTGACTTTGCAAGTAATTGCTGTTAAGCTGATCACTCTTTATAACATTCTGGAGTATATGCAAATTGCCATTAGAAAAAGTAAAGCAGTAGACTTTGTAAAAATTAATATTTGTGTCATTCTCAAAACTTTTGGCCATGACTGTACACTAACAAATAAACGACTCACTGGTTAATCATAGAATCATAGAATGGTAGAGTTGGAAGGGACCTCCTGGGCCTTCTGGTCCAACCCCCTGCTCAAAGCAGGATTCTCTAAATCATCCCAGACAGATGTCTATCCAGCCTCTGTTTGAAGACTTCCATTGAAGGAGAACTCACCACCTCTTGTGGCAGCCTGTTCCACTCATTGATCACCCTAACTGTCAAAAAGTTTTTTCTAATATCTAATCTGTGTCTCCTCCCATTCAGTTTCATCCCATTGCTTCTAGTCTTTCCTTGCGCAAATGAGAATAAAGATGATCCTTCTACAATGTGACAGCCCTTGAGATATTTGTAGACAGCTATTAAGTCTCCTCTCAGTCTTCTTTTTTGCAAGCTAAACATTCCCAAATCCTGCAACCGTTCCTCATAGGACATGGTTTGCAGACCGGTCACCATTCTGGTGGCTCTTCTCTGAACTTGCTCCAGTTTGTTGATGTCTTTTTTAAAATGTGGTGCCCAAAACTGGACACAGTATTCCAGATGAGGTCTGACCAAAGAGGAGTAGAGGGCAATAATGACCTCACGTGATCTAGACTGTATGCTTCTGTTGATACATCCTAGAATTGCATTTGCCTTTTTTGCTGCTGCATCACACTGTTGACTCATGTTCAGTCTGTGATCTATTAGTATACCCAAGTCTTTTTCACATGTGCTGTTACTTAGCCCTATTCCTCCCATTTTGTATATGCTTTTTTCATTTTTATTGCCCAGATGTAGTACTTTGCATTTTTCCCTGTTAAAATCCATTCTGTTAGTTGCTGCCCACTGCTCCAGTTTATGTATATCTTTTTGAATCCTCTCTCTCTCTTCTCTAGTATTAGCTACCCCTCCTAGCTTTGTGTCATCAGCAAATTTGATCAGTTTACCCTCAATTCCTTCATCTAAATCATTGATAAAGATGTTGAACAATACAGGGCCCAAAACAGAGCCTTGTGGTACCCCACTTAAGACATTCTTCCAACTGGATGTGCAGCCATTTACAACCACTCTTTGGGTCCGATCACTAAGCCAGTTATGAATCCACCTAACAGTTGCCTTGTCCATTCCATACTTAGTCATTTTTTCAATAAGGATTGTGTGAGATACTTTGTCAAATGCTTTGCTGAAGTCAAGATATACTATATCTACAGCATTTCCCTGATCCACCCAGTCAGTGATTCTGTCATAGAAGGAAATTAAGTTAGTCTGACATGACTTATTAGTTACAAACCCATGCTGACTCTGTTTAATCACTTCATTCTTATCCAGGTACTTACATACATGTTCTTTAATAATTTGTTCAAAGATCTTTCCTGGTATAGAAGTCAGACTCACCGGCCTGTAGTTCCCTGGGTCCACCTTCTTCCCCTTTTTGAAGATAGGAACAACATTTGCTCTTCTCCAGTCTTCTGGGACTTCTCCTGTTCTCCAAGAATTTTCAAAGATTATGGACAGTGGTTCAAGAATTTCTTCTGCTATCTCCTTCAGTACCCTGGGGTGTAATTCATCTGGACCTGGAGACTTGAATTCATTTAGGTTAGCTAAGTGTTTCCTCACTGTCTTTCTGTTTATAGATATCCTGGATTCTTCTATTCCTTTAATAGGACAGTGAAGATCAGTTGATGTTACATTTCCTTTCTGAGAGAAAACAGATGCAAAATAGGAATTTAAAAGTTCAGCCTTCTCAACATCCTGACTTACCATTTCATCATTTTCATCCTGTAAAAATCCTATAGCATCTTTGACTTTTCTTTTACTTTTGACGTATCCCCAAAATCCTTTTTTGTTGCTTTTGACGTCACTTGCAAGCCTTAATTCATTGTCAGCTTTAGATAATCTGATTTGTGCCCTGCAGGTTCTGCAGACGGCATTATATTCTTCTTTAGATATGCCTCCCTCTTTCCATTTGATAAACATTTCTTTCTTCCTTTTTAGCATGTGTTTAAGTTCTATGTTCATCCATCCTGGTTTCCTTAAATGCTTCCCATTCTTCCCTCTTTTCGGAATTGTTAACGATTGTGCTTTGAGAATCTCATTTTTCAAGATTTTCCATCCTTCCTGGACATTTTTGTCCTTAAGGATATCCAGCCATTGGATCCCTCCAATTCTCTTTCTGAGTTCCTTAAAATCTGCCTTTCTGAAATCTAACCTTGATGTCTGAGTCTTCACAGGTCTTCCTCCTCTTGTTATCCAAAATTCTAAAATAGCATGGTCACTACCTCCTAAGGTCCCAGCCACTCTTACCTCCTCCACCATTTCCTCCCTGTTTATGAGGATTAGATCCAAGGTAGCAGATCCCCTTGTTTTCTCCATTACCTTTTGGAAGATAAAGTTGTCAGCAAGAGAGGATAAGAATTTCCTGGACCTGTTAGTTTTGCCTGAGAGAGATTCCCAACAAATGTCTGGATAGTTGAAATCTCCCATGACCACTATGTCATATTTTTTGGAGAACTTGGCCATTTGATGCATAAAGAGTTCATCCATATCTTCAGCTTGCACAGGCGGCCTGTAGTAAATGCCTACAATGGTGTCCTTTCCATTGTTCTGTCCTTGTATTCTTACCCAAACAGTTTCCACAGAACTCCCATTCTCTGAAGCTTCAATCTCTGTGCAGATATACGCTTTTCTAACATACAATGCAACACCTCCTCCTCGTTTATCAAGTCTGTTTCTTGCAAATCCACCGGGACGATAGCCGCTTTATGATGGAAATTCAATGAGAGGAACAGAAGCCCGAGATGACCCACACGTTCATCAGAGCCAAGGACCTGACGGAGCCTACTCCAACACGGCAGAGACTGTATGGACCAACGTGACTTCTGTCAGGCCGACCAATGGGCACAGGGACTTGTTATGGATGGTTATTCACCTGGGGGGTCTGCCCCTCCAACCTATGCTATACACCGGTGCCTAGCTCCATCCTCGCTGCACCAGTCACACCACATCCATCCACACAAGTCCACCTCCATTCCCACCGGTCCATCTTCACCGCACCAGTTATATCGCTCTCCATCAATCCCACCGATCCTCACCACCAGCCATACTGCTCCTCCCCAGTCCACTTCCATCAGGACCAGTCACACCACCAGACATAAGGCTGCGCACCAGTCCACCTCCATTCACACCACTGCGCACAGCCCACCTCCATCTGCACCAGCCATACCGCTCCCCACCAGCCCACTTCCATTTGCACCACTCATCACCACCAGCCATACCGTTCCTCACAAGTCCACTTCTATTTGCACCAGTCACACCATTCCACACTACCACTGAGCACCAACCAAATCCATCTGGACAAGCCACATCCCTCTCCACCAGTCTACCTCCATCTCCACCAGTCTACCTCCATCTCCACCAGTCTACCTCCATCTCCACCAGTCTACCTCTATCTCCACCAGTTCTACCACTTTGCACCAGTAACACCCACCGATTGCGTCGTCTCTTACCATCTCCGTCAGGCTGAACGCTGGACATCCGCCTGACCATCCTGAACTCTACACGCTCACGGTCTTGTTTCTCCAGGGCCTTCACAATGGCGCTCAAGCTCCGGACGACTCCATTCACCCGCACGTCATCATTATCCTCTGCAAGGTAGAAATACATTTAATGTTCTAGATGCCTGGATGAAACTTCTGCTAGAAACATGGAGCGCAGGTTACGGGTCTTTGGGGTACGTCGGTGGGCTGTCATGTGGACGTCCCTAGGAAGAACACGCAGAGCACTGACAGATGCGTCTGGACTCCGATAACCATCGGCGGTTTCCACTATGGCCGCCAGCGCTAACAGCTTCCAATCAGATACAGTTACAGGGGCGGAAACTCTGCAGAGGAGGCCGATCCCCGTATGGGGGCGATCAGATCAGAGCAGCGGGCGCTTGTGCCTGGATGGTCGGGCCCTCAGCACTGGGGCCCCATCACTATAATAATGACGCTTCTATCCTATAGATTGTAACATTTTACCCACCGAGTGATTGGGGAGCGAACTTCTCCTTGTCCCTTTGTGGCCGCAGACATTTCGGAGTGAAGATCCGGCGGAGACTCTTCTTCTTCTCCTCTTTCTTCGGAGACGCAGATGAACCGTTAGTAACTGCGGGTCCTTCCCCATTACAGGAGACATTTCTGTTCAGAGCAGAATTTGTTCTCAACAGATCTTGGTAATTACTTCTAGACATATTACGCTGCGCGTAGACCATGAACATCCGGAACTCGACCGCGTCCTCATCCTGGAGGGAAACCTCGTCCAAAGCGTCATCTGCTACCGAAACCATGGCTGCCGAGAGACCGAGAAAGACGGGAACATGGAGATCAGATTAGTTATATTCTTATACATAGGAGCAGTATTATAGTAGTTATATTCTTATACATAGGGGCAGTATTATAGTAGTTATATTCTTATACATAGGAGCAGTATTATAGTAGTTATATTCTTATACATAGGGAGCAGTATTATAGTAGTTATATTCTTATACATAGGGAGCAGTATTATAGTAGTTATATTCTTGTACATAGGAGCAGTATTATAGTAGTTATATTCTTGTACATAGGTGGCAGTATTATAGTAGTTATATTCTTATACATAGGGGCAGTATTATAGTAGTTATATTCTTATACATAGGAGCAGTATTATAGTAGTTATATTCTTATACATAGGGAGCAGTATTATAGTAGTTATATTCTTGTACATAGGGAGCAGTATTATAGTAGTTATATTCTTGTACATAGGGGCAGTATTATAGTAGTTATATTCCTGTACATAGGGGCAGTATTATAGTAGTTATATTCTTGTATATAGGAGCAGTATTATAGTAGTTATATTCTTGTACATAGGGGCAGTATTATAGTAGTTATATTCTTGTACATAGGAACAGTATTATAGTAGTTATATTCTTGTACATAGGAGCAGTATTATAGTAGTTATATTCTTGTACATAGGGGCAGTATTATAGTAGTTATATTCTTGTACATAGGGGCAGTATTATAGTAGTTATATTCTTGTATATAGGAGCAGTATTATAGTAGTTATATTCTTGTACATAGGAGCAGTATTATAGTAGTTATATTCTTGTACATAGGAGCAGTATTATAGTAGTTATATTCTTGTACATAGGGGCAGTATTATAGTAGTTATATTCTTGTATATAGGAGCAGTATTATAGTAGTTATATTCTTGTACATAGGAGCAGTATTATAGTAGTTATATTCTTGTATATAGGGGCAGTATTATAGTAGTTATATTCTTGTATATAGGAGCAGTATTATAGTAGTTATATTCTTGTATATAGGAGCAGTATTATAGTAGTTATATTCTTGTACATAGGAGCAGTATTATAGTAGTTATATTCTTGTACATAGGAGCAGTATTATAGTAGTTATATTCTTGTACATAGGAGCAGTATTATAGTAGTTATATCCCTGTACATAGGAGCGGTATTATAGTAGTTATATTCTTGTATATAGGGGCAGTATTATAGTAGTTATATTCTTGTATATAGGAGCAGTATTATAGTAGTTATATTCTTGTATATAGGAGCAGTATTATAGTAGTTATATTCTTGTATATAGGAGCAGTATTATAGTAGTTATATTCTTGTATATAGGAGCAGTATTATAGTAGTTATATTCTTATACATAGGGGGCAGTATTATAGTAGTTATATTCTTGTACATAGGAGCAGTATTATAGTAGTTATATTCTTGTACATAGGAGCAGTATTATAGTAGTTATATCCTGTACATAGGAGAGGTATTATAGTAGTTATATTCTTGTATATAGGGGCGGTATTATAGTAGTATTATATTCTTGTACATAGGAGCAGTATTATAGTAGTTATATTCTTGTACATAGGAGCAGTATTATAGTAGTTATATTCTTGTACATAGGGGCAGTATTATAGTAGTTATATCCCTGTACATAGGGGTAGTATTATAGTAGTTATATTCTTGTACATAGGGGCAGTATTATAGTAGTTATATCCCTGTACATAGGGGTAGTATTATAGTAGTTATATTCTTGTACATAGGGGCAGTATTATAGTAGTTATATTCTTGTATATAGGGGCAGTATTATAGTAGTTATATTCTTGTACATAGGGGCAGCATTATAGTAGTTATATTCTTGTATATAGGAGCAGTATTATAGTAGTTAATATTCTTGTACATAGGAGCAGTATTATAGTAGTTAATATTCTTGTACATATGGGGCAGTATTATAGTAGTTATATTCTTGTACATAGGGACAGTATTATAGTAGTTATATTCTTGTACATAGGAGCAGTATTATAGTAGTTATATTCTTGTACATAGGGGCAGTATTATAGTAGTTATATTCTTGTACATAGGGGCAGTATTATAGTAGTTATATTCTTGTACATAGGGGCAGTATTATAGTAGTTATATTCTTGTACATAGGGCAGTATTATAGTAGTTATATTCTTGTACATAGGAGCAGTATTATAGTAGTTATATTCTTGTAATAGGGGCAGTATTATAGTAGTTATATTCTTGTACATAGGGGTAGTATTATAGTAGTTATATTCTTGTACATAGGGGCAGTATTATAGTAGTTATATTCTTGTACATAGGGAGTGTATTATAGTAGTTATATTCTTGTACATAGGGGCAGTATTATAGTAGTTATATTCTTGTACATAGGGCAGTATTATAGTAGTTATATTCTTGTACATAGGAGCAGTATTATAGTAGTTATATTCTTGTACATAGGGCAGTATTATAGTAGTTATATTCTTGTACATAGGGCAGTATTATAGTAGTTATATTCTTGTACATAGAGCAGTATTATAGTAGTTATATTCTTGTACATAGGGGCAGTATTATAGTAGTTATATTCTTGTACATAGGGGCAGTATTATAGTAGTTATATTCTTGTACATAGAGCAGTATTATAGTAGTTATATTCTTGTACATAGGGCAGTATTATAGTAGTTATATTCTTGTACATAGGAGCAGTATTATAGTAGTTATATTCTTGTACATAGGGGCAGTATTATAGTAGTTATATTCTTGTACATAGGAGCAGTATTATAGTAGTTATATTCTTGTACATAGGGCAGTATTATAGTAGTTATATTCTTGTACATAGGGCAGTATTATAGTAGTTATATTCTTGTACATAGGGCAGTATTATAGTAGTTATATTCTTGTAATAGGGGCAGTATTATAGTAGTTATATTCTTGTACATAGGGCAGTATTATAGTAGTTATATTCTTGTATATAGAGGGCAGTATTATAGTAGTTATATTCTTGTACATAGAGCAGTATTATAGTAGTTATATTCTTGTACATAGAGGCAGTATTATAGTAGTTATATTCTTGTACATAGGGCAGTATTATAGTAGTTATATTCTTGTACATAGGGGCAGTATTATAGTAGTTATATTCTTGTAATAGGAGCAGTATTATAGTAGTTATATTCTTGTAATAGGGGCAGTATTATAGTAGTTATATTCTTGTACATAGGGCAGTATTATAGTAGTTATATTCTTGTACATAGGAGCAGTATTATAGTAGTTATATTCTTGTACATAGGGGCAGTATTATAGTAGTTATATTCTTGTACATAGGGCAGTATTATATAGTTATATTCTTGTACATAGGGGCAGTATTATAGTAGTTATATTCTTGTACATAGGGGCAGTATTATAGTAGTTATATTCTTGTATCATAGGGGCAGTATTATAGTAGTTATATTCTTGTACATAGGGCAGTATTATAGTAGTTATATTCTTGTACATAGGGGCAGTATTATAGTAGTTATATTCTTGTACATAGGGCAGTATTATAGTAGTTATATTCTTGTACATAGGGGCAGTATATTTATATGTAGTTATATTCTTGTAATAGGGGCAGTATTATAGTAGTTATATTCTTGTACATAGGGGCAGTATTATAGTAGTTATATTCTTGTACATAGGGCAGTATTATAGTAGTTATATTCTTGTACATAGGGGCAGTATTATAGTAGTTATATTCTTGTACATAGGGGCAGTATTATAGTAGTTATATTCTGTATAGGGGCAGTATTATGTAGTTATATTCTTGTATATAGGGCAGTATTATGTATTATATTCTTGTACATAGGGGACAGTATTATAGTAGTTATATTCTTGTATATAGGGGGCGGTATTATAGTAGTTATATTCTTGTATATAGGGGCAGTATTACATTATTTTACAAGGTTTTGCTGTCCTGTAGTCTGGTTTTTCCAGTTCTGTACATATTCATCTGTTTTCCTTTCACCTCATACTAAACTCTGATAATGGACAGATGATTTGTGCCTGTGGATGGAATCAGTAATGGACTCGTGTCCCGGCCTCTCGTGGTTGCGTCGCTCGTGGCGCAGATTAATCTTTCCTTACATGGAGGAATCTATTATGTGACATTGGCTTTCGCCGTGTCTCTTTGGTCACCAGTATATGATCCGCTGGTGTAAGAATTGGTTGCAGAGCGTCCCCAGTTTGCGGTTTCCGGCTCATTATCGGGGGAGGGGAACTTCCTGATGTATTATACATGTATTTCACAGGAAGGATAAAGGAAACTGAAATTTGTGGTTTGTGGTGAAATCTCGGGGTCCCCCCAAAGCTCAGACTTGTTTACATTCAGTGCGGAGACCCCATCACCCCCCGACCTCACACTTCTCACAGCTGAGTGTTTGTTACAATTGTATCCAGTGAGAACATTCTTCAGGCAGATACATTTTATCTATACTGATACATTGTAACGGATTCAGGACAATATCTGTGCAGATCACTGTGTATTGTGAAGACTGGACACCAGGGGCGTACATAGAAATCATGGGGCCCCATAGCAAAAGTCTGAATGGGGCCCCCCAAAAAAAAAAAAAAAAAACAGGTGCTCTTAACTCCACACACAACACACACCTGCAGTGCATGCAGGGCCCCCTACACCCTCCACAGTGCGTGCAGCCGGGCCCCCCTCCCTAAGGTGCAAAGTGCAGTCAGAGCCATTGTAAATGTAAAGTGCCAGCACAGTGAGGGGACACATTTAACAAAAAAAATCCACCCCCAGCCAGGCTCACCATCTTGTGTGTGCAGTGGCGTAGCAACTGTTTGTGGGGCCCGGGGCGGCTGAAAAATTTGCTGCCCCTTTGGTCATTGATAATCCTGAAGAATTCACCATTACAACCAAAAAAAGGCTCAAAGTAAATACCTTTCACCTGTAAAATCAGCATGGCAAAAATACACACTGCAAAGCAGCAACACACAGTATGGACTTGTGTTTATGATGTGCTTTATCCTCCTTGGACAAAAAGGACTTCTTTAGGCTTGGCTCACATTTATACAGTGCAGTCTGCTGGACAAATATGTCTGAATTGCAAAAAAAAAATGGTATTCAGACGTATATGGAGGCATACACAAACCATAATGGGCAACACGTAGTGTAAAAAAAATGTTCTTCTGACTATGTTTTGCCCTGATCACGTTGTATTGTGGGAAAAAAACATAATTGACCAAAGGTACGCGTTTTTAATGTGGGGTGAAAAAAAGTTTATTCCTCTGGACACCTCCTCACAGAACTGATGCCAAAATGGAGTGGGATGGGACTGTTGACACCAGTAAAACTGGATGGAAAAAAAATGATTCTTTTTAAGTAAAAAAACATATAGAGACAAAGATGGAAGTACGATATCTATCAAATGTACTTGTTTAAATTCGTAGGTTGATGCATGGCATACGTTTTAATGTATACGTCCAGCGCATTAAGTCTGCAGGCGTATAAATGTGAACCTAGCCTGACGGAACATGCTGCATAGTGTGCTCCGATGTAAGAAGTGTGGTGCCTAATCTGACAGCAGGTACAAGCAATGCCCATCATTCATGGCATCATATAAGACAGGTAGACGGATGTCATATCTTTGTATATGAAATGATTGGAATATGTAAACTATGCAAAGTTCCAACATGTGTACAAACTACAAGACACATTTTATCACAGGTAAGCTGACACAGAAATGCCGCACACAATATCTTCCATAACATCTGCAGAACTTCCACTCTCAGGCACCTCATGAGCTCAGCACGCCCCATGTAATTGCTGTCTCCCAGGTGCATGCCTCTGGGGTGAAGGAGCAGAATAAATTAGTAACATTTATTGGCTGCACCATGATTTCCAGGGCATTGCACATTTTTAGTATTGCATGACATGCATTGTTGCACACCTTGACAGTGAAGTTGGTGGTGGGACATAGACTGGACATGGTCTTACCTACAGCTAGGAAACATCATCCTGCCTGGTGGTGGTACAGGGGTTAAATCACATGAAACCAGCTCTAATGGAGAAGCATTGTGAGGAGTACAGAAGGGTGGCTGCAGTGCATGCAGGGCCCCCCTCCTCCACTGTACATGCAGGGCCCCCCTCCTCCACAGTGCATGCAGAGCCCCCCTCCTCCACCCTCCACAGTGCCTGCAATCAGGACCCCCTCACTCCACAGTGCATGCAGGGCCCCCCTCCTCCACAGTGCATGCAGAGCCCCCCTCCTCCACCCTCCACAGTGCCTGCAGTCAGGCCCCCCTCCCTCCACAGTGCATGCAGGGCCCCCCCTCCACAGTGCATGCAGTCAGGCCCCTCCGTCCACAGTGCATGCAGGGCCCCCCTCCTCCACAGTGCATGCAGGCCCCCTCCTCCACAGTGCTGCAATCAGGACCCCTCACTCCCTAAGGCCTCTTTCACACTTCCGGCGGGCGCATGCGGTTTTTTGCCGGATGGTTTCTGATGCTTGGAGACATCAGAAACCATCCGGCAAAAACAAAAAACGTTACATGCAGCGTTTTGTCCGGGCGCCGCAATGTACATTTGCGCCGCATCCGGACAAAACCGCATGCAACGCATTAACATGCGGCGCCATCCGGCGCTAATGCATGTCAATGCGAAAAAAGCCGCATGCGGCGCATCAGGTTTTCTGATGCGGCGCTGCGGCAAAATGCCGGGGGCGCCGCAAGGCGCCCGCCGGATGTGTGAAACCAGCCTAAGGTGCAAAGTGCAGCCAGAGGCTAGCCATTGTAAATATAAAGTGCCAGCACAGTGAGGGACACATTCAACAAAAAAATCCACCCCATACCCCAGCCAGCAGGGCTCACCTTCTTGTGTATCTCTCCCTGAGTGAAACTTATGAATGTTTTCTGCTTCCTGCGATGCACATGTCTCTGGCTGCAGGCTGGCTTTCTTATGCAAATGCAGCCAGAGACTTAAGCCAACTGCTGACCAGGAGACAACAAGGAAAGGGGACCTTCAAGGGGGTTTACAGTGTCCGGCCGTCGCTTATATTTAATTAAAGGAGATACTACTGTGTCAGCACAGCACAGCTGCCAAACGACAGCGGCCGTCGTGGGCCCCCTCACCTGTCTGGGCCCCATAGCTGCTGCTTAGTCTGCTCTATTCACGGAACGCCACTGCTGGACACAATGCAACGAATCCTCAGCTGTGAGAAACTCTGTATAAGGCTATGTGCTCAGGTTTGGCTTTTGCTGGAGAAAAATCTGCCATCGAGTGTTGGCAAGAAAAATGCAATTTTGACACTTTCCATTCATTGCAGAGGTTTTTTAAAATATTTTTTAAAAGTTTGTCGATAAGAGTTTGGGACGAGTTTGATCAGTTTTTTTCTTACTAAAAAAATAAAATAAATGATTTTTTTCCTGTCTGACAATCAGGCTGCTCTCGGATGGCATTAGAGTGCAGTCCAGTGGCGTTCCGTGAATAGAGCAGACTAAGCAGCAGCTATGGGGCCCAGACAGGTGAGGGGGCCCACGACGGCCGCTGTCGTTTGGCAGCTGTGCTGTGCTGACACAGTACTATCTCCTTTAATTAAATATAAGCGATGGCTGGACACTGTAAACCCCCTTGAAGGTCCCCTTTCCTTGTTGTCTCCTGGTCAGCAGTTGGCTTAAGTCTCTGGCTGCATTTGCATAAGAAAGCCAGCCTGCAGCCAGAGACATGTGCATCGCAGGAAGCAGAAAACATTCATAAGTTTCACTCAGGGAGAGATACACAAGAAGGTGAGCCCTGCTGGCTGGGGTATGGGGTGGATTTTTTTGTTGAATGTGTCCCCTCACTGTGCTGGCACTTTATATTTACAATGGCTAGCCTCTGGCTGCACTTTGCACCTTAGGCTGGTTTCACACATCCGGCGGGCGCCTTGCGGCGCCCCCGGCATTTTGCCGCAGCGCCGCATCAGAAAACCTGATGCGCCGCATGCGGCTTTTTTCGCATTGACATGCATTAGCGCGGATGGCGCCGCATGTTAATGCGTTGCATGCGGTTTTGTCCGGATGCGGCGCAAATGTACATTGCGGCGCCCGGACAAAACGCTGCATGTAACGTTTTTTGTTTTTGCGGATGTTTCTGATGTCTCCAAGCATCAGAAACCATCCGGCAAAAAACCGCATGCGCCCGCCGGAAGTGTGAAAGAGGCCTTAGGGAGTGAGGGGGTCCTGATTGCAGGCACTGTGGAGGAGGGGGCCCTGCATGCACTGTGGAGGAGGGGGGCTCTGCATGCACTGTGGACGGAGGGGGGCCTGACTGCATGCACTGTGGAGGAGGGGGGCCCTGCATGCACTGTGGAGGAGGGGGGCCCTGCATGCACTGTGGAGGAGGGGGGCTCTGCATGCACTGTGGAGGAGGGGGGCTCTGCATGCACTGTGGAGGGAGGGGGGCCTGACTGCATGCACTGTGGAGGAGGGGGGCCTGCATGCACTGTGGAGGAGGGGGGCCCTGCATGCACTGTGGAGGAGGGGGGCCCTGCATGCACTGTGGAGGAGGGGGGCCCTGCATGCACTGTGGAGGAGGGGGGCCCTGCATGCACTGTGGAGGGAGGGGGGCCTGCTGCATGCACTGTGGAGGAGGGGGGCCCTGCATGCACTGTGGAGGGAGGGGGGCCCTGCATGCACTGTGGAGGAGGGGGCCGCTGCATGCACTGTGGAGGAGGGGGGCCCTGCATGCACTGTGGAGGAGGGGGGCCCTGCATGCACTGTGGAGGAGGGGGGCCCTGCATGCACTGTGGAGGAGGGGGGCTCTGCATGCACTGTGGAGGAGGGGGGCCCTGCATGCACTGCAGCCACCCTTCTGTACTCCTCACAATGCTTCTCCATTAGAGCTGGTTTCATGTGATTTAACCCCTGTACCACCACCAGGCAGGATGATGTTTCCTAGCTGTAGGTAAGACCATGTCCAGTCTATGTCCCACCACCAACTTCACTGTCAAGGTGTGCAACAATGCATGTTCATGCAATACTAAAAATGTGCAATGCCCTGGAAATCATGGTGCAGCCAATAAATGTTACTAATTTATTCTGCTCCTTCACCCCAGAGGCATGCACCTGGGAGACAGCAATTACATGGGGCGTGCTGAGCTCATGAGGTGCCTGAGAGTGGAAGTTCTGCAGATGTTATGGAAGATATTGTGTGCGGCATTTCTGTGTCCCCTTACCTGTGATAAAATGTGTCTTGTAGTTTGTACACATGTTGGAACTTTGCATAGTTTACATATTCCAATCATTTCATATACAAAGATATGACATCCGTCTACCTGTCTTATATGATGCCATGAATGATGGGCATTGCTTGTACCCAGCGTCGGACTGAGGCACCGGGACACCGGACAAATCTCCGGTGGGCCCCTCCCCCTGCCTCCTTCATTAGTCCCTGCCCTGCATGTCAATAGTGCCTACAACTGACCCGGCCATGCTGTGTGCAGATGTCAGGCGCATCGGCGGCTGCGCACAACTCCTAGACTAGACGCAAACTCCCCTCATCCAGCTGAGAGCACTGCGCCAGCCATTTCCACGTCATCCTAGAAATCCCACACGTCGCTAGGCTGCTGTTCTGTGCGCACAGGACCTGTGATGAGGTCACAGGAGGGGAGGAGTCAGGGTCACATGATCAGGGGCCTCTGTATGCAGGACTTTGGGGTGCTGGTTGTCATGGTGCTGGATGAGGGGAAGTTTCTGTGTGGGGTAAGGAGGGGTTTACAGGGTGGATGTAGCAGAGCTGTTTCTGTATGAGGTGTACGGAGCAGAGCCACGTGTGTATGGGGTGTACGGAGCAGAGCCGCGTGTGTATAGGGTGTACGGAGCGGAACCACGTGTGTATAGGGTGTACGGAGCAGAACCACGTGTGTATAGGGTGTACGGAGCGGAGCCATGTGTGTATGAGGTGTACGGAGCAGAACCACGTGTGTATAGGGTGTACGGAGCAGAACCACGTGTGTACAGGGTGTACGGAGCGGAGCCATGTGTGTACAGGGTGTACGGAGCGGAGCCACGTGTGTATGAGGTGTACGGAGCAGAACCACGTGTGTACAGGGTGTACGGAGCAGAGCCGCGTGTGTATGAGGTGTACGGAGCAGAACCACGTGTGTACAGGTTGTACGGAGCGGAACCACGTGTGTATAGGGTGTACGGAGCAGAACCACGTGTGTACGGGTTGTACGGAGCAGAACCACGTGTGTATAGGGTGTACGGAGCGGAGCCATGTCTGTACAGGGTGTACGGAGCGGAGCCATGTGTGTATGAGGTGTACGGAGCAGAACCACGTGTGTATAGGGTGTACGGAGCAGAACCACGTGTGTACAGGGTGTACGGAGCGGAGCCATGTGTGTATGAGGTGTACGGAGCAGAACCACGTGTGTATGAGGTGTACGGAGCAGAACCACGTGTGTACGAGGTGTACGGAGCGGAGCCGCGTGTGTACGGGGTGTACGGAGCGGAGCCGCGTGTGTACGGGGTGTACGGAGCAGAGCCATGTGTGTATGAGGTGTACGGAGCAGAACCACGTGTGTATAGGGTGTACGGAGCGGAGCCATGTGTGTATGAGGTGTACGGAGCAGAACCACGTGTGTATGAGGTGTACGGAGCAGAACCACGTGTGTACGAGGTGTACGGAGCGGAGCCGCGTGTGTACGGGGTGTACGGAGCGGAGCCGCGTGTGTACGGGGTGTACGGAGCGGAGCCCCGTGTGTATAGGGTGTACGGAGCGGAGCCACATGTGTACGAGGTGTACGGAGCAGAACCACGTGTGTACGGGGTGTACGGAGCGGAGCCGCGTGTGTTCGAGGTGTACGGAGCGAAGCCACGTGTCACGTGTGTACGGGGTGTACGGAGCGGAGCCGCGTGTGTACGGGTTGTACGGAGCGGAGCCGCGTGTGTACGGGGTGTACGGAGCGGAGCCGCGTGTGTACGGGGTGTACGGAGCGGAGCCCCGTGTGTATAGGGTGTACGGAGCGGAGCCACATGTGTACGAGGTGTACGGAGCAGAACCACGTGTGTACGGGGTGTACGGAGCGGAGCTGCGTGTGTTCGAGGTGTACGGAGCGAAGCCACGTGTCACGTGTGTACGGGGTGTACGGAGCGGAGCCGCGTGTGTACGGGGTGTACGGAGCGGAGCCGCGTGTGTACGGGGCGGAGCCGCGTGTATACAGGGTGTACAGAGCGGAGCCGCGTGTGTATAGGGTGTACGGAGCGGAGCCGCGTGTGTATAGGGTGTACGGAGCATAGCCGCGTGTGTATAGGGTGTACGGAGCGGAGCCGCGTGCATATAGGGTGTACGGAGCGGAGCCGCGTGCGTATAGGGTGTACGGAGCGGAGCCACGTGCGTATAGGGTGTACGGAGCGGAGCCACGTGCGTATAGGGTGTACGGAGCGGAGCCACGTGTGTATGGGATGTACGGAGCACCTCACGGAGCAGAGGCGCGTGTGTATGGGGTGTACGGAGCAGAGCCATGTGTGTACGAGGTGTACAGAGCGGAGCGGAGCCACGTGTGTATAGGGTGTACGGAGCAGAGCCGCTTGTGTATGGGATGTACGGAGCAGAGGCGTGTGTGTATGGGGTGTACAGAGCGGAGCTGTGTGTGTATAGGGTGTACAGAGCGGAGCTGCGTGTGTATAGGGTGTACGGAGCGGAGCTGCGTGTGTATAGGGTGTACGGAGCAGAGCTGCGTGTGTATAGGGTGTACGGAGCAGAGCCGCGCGTGTAAGGGATGTACGGAGCAGAGGCGCGTGTGTATGGGATGTACGGAGCAGAGCCATGTGTGTACGAGGTGTACGGAGCGAAGCTGTGTGTACGGAGCGGAGCCACGTGTGTATAGGGTGTACGGAGCAGAGCCGCTTGTGTATGGGATGTACGGAGCAGAGGCGCGTGTGTATGGGGTGTACAGAGCGGAGCTGTGTGTGTATAGGGTGTACAGAGCGGAGCTGCGTGTGTATAGGGTGTACGGAGCGGAGCTGCGTGTGTATAGGGTGTACGGAGCAGAGCCGCGTGTGTGTGGGATGTACGGAGCAGAGGCGCGTGTGTATGGGGTGTACGGAGCTGAGCCATATGTGTACGAGGAGTACGGAACGGAGTCACATGTGTACGGGGTGTATGGAGCGGAGCTGTGTGTGTACTTGGTGTGCGGAGCGGAGCCGTGTGTGTATGGGGTGTACGGAGTGGAGCAACGTGTGTACGGGGTGTACAAAACAGAGCCCTGTGTGTACGAAGTGTACGGAGTGGAGCCATGTGTGTATGAGAGGGGAGCGGGAGAAGGAACAGGCATCGGGAGAGAGGAGAGCTGGGCGAGGAACCGGTGGCTGTGTCCGCAGCTGGCTCTAGGCTGTTCCTCATCCAGCAGTGGGCAGTCTGTGGACGCCCAGCCGTGCACTATGGCGGCTGTGGAAGTCACCGGGATCAGCAGCTGCAATGGGAGCAGCGACACCTCCAGCCCCGGTGAGGAGAGGATGAGGCGCCTCTTCCAGACCTGTGATGGGGACGTCGATGGCTATATCAGCAGGTATGGGGGGCACAACTTTCCAACTTACTCCTGAATAGTTGGCTGCAGGGTTCACTTATCCCCCTGTGAGTGCAGGAGGCTGGGCTGAGAACCCTTGTGCCCACTGATGATGCCACCCTCCGCACCCTGGGGCTCCACTCATGCTGCTCCGGTACAGCACATGTCCCTCCTTGCCCCTGTGCTGCCCACCTTTCCTGGGTACAGCAGGGGGAATCTGCTGGCAGGGTCAGTTCTCAGGGCGCTGCTGCCATTGCTCTGAGAAGTGGAGTTATTTCTAGCAATTCCTGACATTTGTGCCCATGTACTTAGAAGAGATTATGAAGGGCAGCGCTGGCACATGAGAAATCCCAGCGGGATGTGACATTCGGGCTCAGTCTTACAGGATTTATGGCAGATATGACACATCTTAGTTTACCTGAGGCCATGTTCACACTGAGGTGTAAGTGCACCAGAATCTGAAGCAAAAAAATCTGGGGCTGACCCTGTGGTGCTCGCTGTGGGGTCTGCGCGTGGAATACCCCATCCCATTGTGTAAGGCCACGGGCCACCCACTGCGGTGTCCAGGAAGATTGTTCACTAGGTGACATGTCACAGGTTAAAATCCACTGGAATGACCAGCAGTGCAGATTACCCATTGCAGTTTATGGGGGCGATTTGTGGGTAGTTCATATGTTAATCTGCTCTGTGGAGACTGAGGCTCATACTGACGGTGTTTATTCTCAGTTTTTGCAGTAGAAAATCTTTAAAAAAAAAACACCAGTTTTAGAGTTTGTGTTGTAAAACACTGCCAAAAACCCCTCTGTGTGACCATGTTCTACGAGAGGAAAAACAATCTGTTTTTCAAGAAGAAAACTCTTCGGGAATTATTACTTTTCTCTTGGGTTTTGTAGACCTAAAATCTCCTTTATATTAGTATTTTCTGGACTTTACTTCAGCTCTTTTTCAGCACTTTATTCTTGCTGGAGCTTTTTCTTTATGGGGGAGCGTCTTACTGACAGTCAATGACTTTAAAAAAATCTTTATAACGAATAAGAAAACAGTAGCTTTTTTTTTTTAAAACGAAAATACTGACATACGCTTGAAAAGACTTCATGATCTTGACATCTTTTTATCTTTCCCATTGACTTATATTTTAAAGGGAACTTCTCATATCACCAAATAATGTTAATCTGCAGATATGGGGTTAATCTGCTGGTTGATATCAGCCGCCGCCTGAATCAGCGTGGGAGCGATGCGGAGAAGTGAGTACAGTTTTATATATATATACAGTACAGACCAAAAGTTTGGACACACCTTCTCATTCAGCGATTTTTCTGTATTTTCAGGACTATGAGAATTGTCCATTCACACTGAAGGCATCAAAACTATGAATTATCACATGTGGAATTATACATTACACTTTACAAAAAAGTGTGAAACAACTGAAAATATGTCTTATATTCTAGGTTCTTCACCTTTTGCTTTGATGACTGCTTTGCACGCAGAAAAGGTGAACGGATGGACTCTACATGCCTGGTTCCCACCGTGAAGCATGGAGGAGGTGTGATGATGTGGGGGGGCTTTACTGGTGACACTGTTGGGGATGTATTCAGAATTGAAGGCATAGTGAACCAGCATGGCTACCACAGCATCTTGCAGCAGCATGCTATTCCATCCGGGTTGCGTTTAGTTGGACCATCATTTATTTTTCAACAGGACAATGACCCCAAACACCTCCAGGCTGTGTAAGGGCTATTTGACCAAGAAGGAGAGTGATGGGGTGCTACGCCAGATGACCTGGCCTCCACTGTCACCAGACCTGAACCCAATCCAGATGGTTTGGGGTGAGCTGGACCGCTCACCGCTTCAATTCTGAATAAATCCCCAACAGTGTCACCAGCAAAGCCCCCCCACACCATCACACCACCTCCTCCATGCTTCACGGTGGGAACCAGGCATGTAGAGTCCATCCGTTCACCTTTTCTGCGTGCAAAGCAGTCATCAAAGCAAAAGGTGAAGAACCTAGAATATAAGACATATCTTCAGTTGTTTCACACTTTTTTGTAAAGTGTAATATATAATTCCACATGTGATAATTCATAGTTTTGATGCGATTCTACAATTGTTATAGTCATGAAAATACAGAAAAATCTTTGAATGAGAAGGTGTGTCCAAACTTTTGGTCTGTACAGTGTATGTGTATATATATATATATATATATATATATATATATATATATATATATATATATATTGTAGCCTTTCCAGGGGGTTTAGCTCTAGGATCGCTGTCTGGGTAGACAGAATGGCATGAAAACAGTTCATTCAGACAGCAGTTCTGGTGCAAAACTGGCCGCAACCAGCTTTATTAAAGTCCACAGCAAACAGATTAAAACAAAGCATAAACAGAAAACCTGGGCTTGTCTAGCCTCTAATTACACTTAGATAGATGGCCCTCTCTATCCGGGACCCAGACTCTACCAGTCTGTGCCCAAAACAACACATATCACATATGTTACCAGTATGGAGTTTCACAGATACTCCTCCTTGTGTCTGAAGGCACCTTCCATGACCAGACTTGAGAGAGATCCACTCCTATTCAGCCGCTCTTCACACGGATTCGCACTGAGACTACTCCTATGTCCGGGGTCCTTCCTGCACCCAAACTGAGATAGCTCAAACACTCTTGGAGACTGCTTCCTTGTGCCAGGACACCTCTCTGTGTCCAGGCTAAAGACAGCTCAAACACTCTTGGAGACTGCTTCCTTGTGCCAGGACACCTCTCTGTGTCCAGGCTAAAGACAGCTCTAACACTCTTGGAGACTGTTTCTTGTGCCGAGACACCTTCCTGTGTCCAGGCTAAACTAGCTCTCAGACTGTTTCCAAACACCTACTTCTGGTCTCCTAATTAACACCTGAGTAGTTTCAGGCTTGTGCTGCAAGTGTGTGCTGAATGTGAGGTGTAGTGACCTTTCTCTACCACTAGGTTTACAAAGCCACACATTTCCCTTATACCTAGGTGAAATGTACACCCCATTCATCACATATTCACTCACTGTCTCACATATCCCCTCCCTCTTCTCCAGACCGGAGGGCTGGTCATCCAGACCGGAGGGCTGGTCAACAATCCAACAGAGACAGTGAACTCTGGACCAGTTATGGCCCTCATCAGCTTCATCCTCACCACTGTCATAGCCAACATCAGTTTTCTCTTCATCTGAAGCATCCGCACTACCCTGTACCCTCCCAGGCCTATACTCTCTGCGGGCCTCGGGTATCCTGCACGGTTTCATCTTGACCTTAGGGCCGGGCTCAGTTTCGATATAGTGCCTGGCCAGAGAAGTACGACCCGGCACATCAGAACACTTCTGCTGACTCTTCCTCAGAAACTCACGTACCTCCTGTCTTTGGTGCACTGACCAACTATCACAGAAGGTATAGGGGGTTTTTCACTTTTCTCCAATTCCCCATTTATTCCAGCTTTCCAGTTCTCCTTGATAGCGGCATCTGTATACTCAGAACCCGCCGGATTCTTCTCTTCCACCATGTTCTGCATCCCATCTGGGCTCCCGTGTGTCTGTAGCGGCAACGGAGTGACACATCGCTTTTCCCATTTGTTGGGACGTGGCTCCGATGTAGCCTCCCTGAAAGTGCGCTTGAGCTCACCAATGCCAGCTACTGATCCGGACCGTAACCCGTCCACGCCGCTGTCTTCGGCAGAAACAGATTCCTGGACAGAGTCAGTCCCCATATCTTCAGTCTTGTTCCTCACAGCTTCACTTGAAACCTCAGCTTCTGATGAGGCATCTGGCTTGGTGACCACCACTTCCATGGCTTTTTCCACCTCTGCAGCATCACCTTCAGAGTCCTTGGCATGATGCAGATCTACACCACACACCGACAACTTCTCATCTTCAACAGCATCCACTTGTGCTGTGTTCAGTTTCAGAGTCCTGCCTTTAAAGCTCAGCTCTCCTCCTTTCACCTTAGTCTTCGCCAGGGAACCGGCCAACTGTAAAACATCTTCAGATGCCATCTTCTGTCTGGCTGTAAGGTCAGCATCAGCTTTCTTCTCAGGATTCTCAACCTCCTCTGCTACCATGCCTTCCTCATTTGCACTGGTTGCTTTATGGTCATCAGATAATTCACTATCACTATCTGACCCCTTTTTCTCAGCCACATCTGGCTCACTGTCAGGGTTATACAATTCATTTTCATTCACATCCTGCTCACTGTCAGGGTTATACAATTCATTTTCATTCACATCCTGCTCACTGTCAGGGTTATACAATTCATTTTCATTCACATCTTTGTCTGGAACCTTAGTTAACATGTTATCCACAACATTAACTTCATCATCTGGTCCCTCAAGTATGTGACTATGTGACAACCCCAGCACTATACTTCTATATAGCTCAGGTACCAGGAGCTGACTCACGACCTCTCCCTGGACTTCAGTGTCCCTATACAATAGGTTATTGTTCATGGCAGCATGAGGAAACCTCTCCTCAGAGCCAGGCTCCTGGGAAACCTCATTTAGAACAATCATATTTTCCTGTGCCGTTTTAAGAGAGGGGTCTCGCCACTGCTCACTCTCAAAATTGTCACAGGACACAGGTAAGTCAGGGACACTCGGTTCTCGAGAACCACCATCCTCGTCTCCCAACATCACCTGCAAAGGAATTTCATCACTATCACAGTCATCATTATTATCAATATCATCATCATCATTATCATGGTCATCATCATTATCATGATCATCATCATCATTATCACATAAGTTTAACGGCCCACTAGCATTGTGTTCCGCCCCTCGGGACTGCGCACCCTCAGTAGGAGCTTCATCACACTGTCCATCAGAAACATTTTTCCCCCAGAGATCCTTAGACCGGGGAAAGTCATTACCCAATATAACGGGTTGCACCAGGTTCTTCACTACCCCCACTTCACATGAAACCTCCCCGAGTTTGGGGACCAAGTCCACGGCAGTCTCTGGGTAGACTTTGGTGTCTCCATGGATGCACACCATACTCCGGTGCTTATCAGGGATGAAGTCCCTATCAATCAGGCTGTCACATACGGAAGTCACTGGACTCTCTGAGTCCAAGAGGGCCTGTGCTGGGCAGTCACTTACAACCACCGGGGACCCCTGTGGTCCAGTCTCTTCGGCAGAGGTGGACACACACACAGGTTCTACGCAGAGAGAGAGGGATCTGCCAACATCACAACACATAGGCTCCCCCTCTATTGGACAGTTGGCTGCAATTTCACGCCAGCTCCAACACTGTCCATCACACTCTCCCACCCACATGTCCCCTCGGGCCTGAACCTGCTTATCAGCATACCCCATGTCCCCAACAGCTGGAACGCTCTTACCGGGAGAGTTCAGCGTCCGGGAACTCTGAAGTGACGTCCGCTCAGACGGCTGTACCTCAGGAGGACATGCTCGGGTGTAGCGGTTCACTATCACCTTTTCAACTCCATAATCAGGTTTGCTTACTGCAGACTCCCAACTGCATCTCCAGTCATGAACTCCCCTGGCACGGGCTGTCACCGTAACACCCAGCCGGGTAAGAATCGCCGCTTTCAACTTGGCATAGTCTTCGCTGTCCTGCTTGCTCAGGTCAGCCCAGACTTTTTGGGGTTCCCCAATCAGATAGGGTACGACCGCCATGGCCCATTCAGATAGTGGCAGATTCTCCTTCTCTGCCAGTCTCTCAAACCTAGTAAGATATACCTCCACATCATCACGAGGTGTCATTTTTCTCAAGGACCGTCTTACCGCCTTCTTTATAGCGGACAACGCCGGTGCCTTCACAACATTACTTCGGGACGCGGCACCTAAATCCTTTTTTGGTGCTGTCATCTGCTCAACAAATAACCGGTTATTCTCCTGCTGCTGCTGCAGGAATTGCTGCTGGGCCTGCTGCATGCGTTGCTGGTGCTGCAGGCGCTGCTGCTCCATGCTCTGCTGCATGCTTCGCTGGGCCTGGGCCAGGTACTCAATGAGCTCCTCCATACTGCCGGACTTATCTGTCTCAACCACGGCAGTCTTATGTTGCACATTAACTTGCGCCATTTGTTCAAACAGCGCCTCCATGCTGTCACCCATGCTGTCAGACTTCTCTGTCTTAACAACGGCAGTCTTCACTCAAGACATACACACTCCACAGTCTTTTCCACAGAAAATTCAGCTCTGCTGTGCAGACACTTTTTTTTTTTTTTCCTTTGCAAAGTCTATTAGGGCTCCTGTCTCTTTAAGACTGCTCCACAGACTTTTCTTTTGCTGCTGCACATTCCACAGTCATTTTCACAACAAGTTCAGCTTTGCTGTGCATACATTTTCTCTCTGCAGACTGTCTCTCCAAGACTGCTCCAAACAGACGTTTCTGCTGACACACTTTTTTTTTTTCTGCTGCTATTTCAATAGACTTCACCTTTAATGCTGTCTCTCGCCACTGTGCTGCATGCACACTCCAGCACTAACTGTATCAGGCACTGCGCTGCCCCAGCATTCTCCGCCAATTGTAAGCTTCCAGGGGGTTTAGCTCTAGGATCGCTGTCTGGGTAGACAGAATGGCATGAAAACAGTTCATTCAGACAGCAGTTCTGGTGCAAAACTGGCCGCAACCAGCTTTATTAAAGTCCACAGCAAACAGATTAAAACAAAGCATAAACAGAAAACCTAGGCTTGTCTAGCCTCTAATTACACTTAGATAGATGGCCCTCTCTATCCGGGACCCAGACTCTACCAGTCTGTGCCCAAAACAACACATATCACATATGTTACCAGTATGGAGTTTCACAGATACTCCTCCTTGTGTCTGAAGGCACCTTCCATGACCAGACTTGAGAGAGATCCACTCCTATTCAGCCGCTCTTCACACGGATTCGCACTGAGACTACTCCTATGTCCGGGGTCCTTCCTGCACCCAAACTAAGATAGCTCAAACACTCTTGGAGACTGCTTCCTTGTGCCAGGACACCTCTCTGTGTCCAGGCTAAAGACAGCTCTAACACTCTTGGAGACTGTTTCTTGTGCCGAGACACCTTCCTGTGTCCAGGCTAAACTAGCTCTCAGACTGTTTCCAAACACCTACTTCTGGTCTCCTAATTAACACCTGAGTAGTTTCAGGCTTGTGCTGCAAGTGTGTGCTGAATGTGAGGTGTAGTGACCTTTCTCTACCACTAGGTTTACAAAGCCACACATTTCCCTTATTCCTAGGTGAAATGTACACCCCATTCATCACATATTCACTCACTGTCTCACAATATATATATATATATATATATATATATATATATATATATATATATATCCATCCTGGTTGCATGATACCCTGTATGGGGGGGCATGTAACTATGAGGAGGGCTGCATTATATTCTGTGGTTGGGCTGTATTATACTATATGAAGGGGGCTGCATTATACTCTATGATGCTTGCTGCATTATATTCTATGGGGAGCTACATTATATTCTATGAGGAGGGCTATATTATACTATATGAGGGGGCTACATTATACTATATGAGGGGGCTACTTTATATTCTATGAGAGGGGCTACCCCAACCCCTGCTACATAATTACTACCTTATATTATACCCTGATATTAGCGCGTTTTACCGCACAATTGGTGATCTTGTATTTATTTCTATGTAGCTACATAGTGGGCCCCAAGAATGATTTTCTCTGGTGGGCCCAAGGTGCTCCAGTCCGACGCTGCTTGTACCTGCTGTCAGATTAGGTACCACACTTCTTACATCGGAGCACACTATGCAGCATGTTCCGTCAGGCTAGGTTCACATTTATACGCCTGCAGACTTAATGCGTTGGACGTATACATTAAAACGTATGCCATGCATCAACCTACGAATTTAAACAAGTACATTTGATAGATATCGTACTTCCATCTTTGTCTCTATATGTTTTTTTCCATCCAGTTTTACTGGTGTCAACAGTCCCATCCCACTCCATTTTGGCATCAGTTCTGTGAGGAGGTGTCCAGAGGAATAAACTTTTTTTCACCCCACATTAAAAACGCGTACCTTTGGTCAATTATGTTTTATTCCCACAATACAACGTGATCAGGGTAAAACAGTCAGAAGAACATTTTTTTACACTACGTGTTGCCCATTATGGTTTGTGTATGCCTCCATATACCTCTGAATACCATTTTTTTTTGCAATTCAGACATATTTGTCCAGCAGACTGCACTGTATAAATGTGAGCCAAGCCTAAAGAAGTCCTTTTTGTCCAAGGAGGATAAAGCACATCATAAACACAAGTCCATACTGTGTGTTGCTGCTTTGCAGTGTGTATTTTTGCCATGCTGATTTTACAGGTGAAAGGTATTTACTTTGAGCCTTTTTTTGGTTGTAATGGTGAATGCTTCAGGATTATCAATGACCAAAGGGGCAGCAAATTTTTCAGCCGCCCCGGGCCCCACAAACAGTTGCTACGCCACTGCACACACAAGATGGTGAGCCTGGCTGGGGGTGGATTTTTTTTGTTAAATGTGTCCCCTCACTGTGCTGGCACTTTACATTTACAATGGCTCTGACTGCACTTTGCACCTTAGGGAGGGGGGCCCGGCTGCACGCACTGTGGAGGGTGTAGGGGGCCCTGCATGCACTGCAGGTGTGTGTGTGTGTGTGGAGTTAAGAGCACCTGTTTTTTTTTTGGGGGGGGCCCCATTCAGACTTTTGCTATGGGGCCCCATGATTTCTATGTACGCCCCTGGTGCAGTCCAATTATTGTCGCCGACCCATAGACTTTCGTTGCTTTCTTCGATCCTACATCGGACATTTCTCCGCGATTTAGTACGGACTGTACAGCACACAAGGAAAAAAAACGCAGATGTGTGAACGGCTCCATAGACCATCACAGGTACGAGCGCCAGCCATGAAAACCACAGATGCCACCGACACGCGGCAGGAGTTGGTTGTAACGTTTCCTGCAGGTCGACTCCAGGTCGTATGGAATCTTTTACAGTAAATATCGGCGTCCTGAGCGGTGGCGGGGAACACACCTGAAGAAACGTCTACAGACCTGAGAGGAATGTGCGGATTACAAGGCAGTTTCGATCTTCCAGGAAGTGCAGAGAATCCCTCCTGTTCTGGGAAAGGGCTGCCACAGTCACCAGCACATGACGACTGACTGCGCAGTCACACCACCGATGAGCCCGATCACACCACCGATGAGCCCGATCACACCACCGATGAGCCCGATCACACCACCGATGAGCCCGATCACACCACCGATGAGCCCGATCACACCACCGATGAGCCCGATCACACGACGATGACAGTGCGATCACACCACCGATGAGCCCGATCACACCACCGATGAGCCCGATCACACCACCGATGAGCCCGATCACACGACGACTGACAGTGCGATCACACCACCGATGAGCCCGATCACACGACGACTGACAGTGCGATCACACCACCGATGAGCCCGATCACACCACCGATGAGCCCATCACACCACCGATGAGCCCGATCACACGACGACTGACAGTGCGATCACACCACCGATGAGCCCGATCACACCACCGATGAGCCCGATCACACCACCGATGAGCCCGATCACACCACAAATGAGCCCGATCACACCACAAATGAGCCCGATCACACCACAAATGAGCCCGATCACACCACAAATGAGCCCGATCACACCACAAATGAGCCCGATCACACCACAAATGACCCCCATCACACCACAAATGACCCCGATCACACCACAAATGACCCGATCACACCACAAATGACCCCGATCACACCACCGATGAGCCCGATCACACCACCGATGAGCCCAATCACACCACCGATGAGCCCAATCACACACGATGAGCCCAATCACACCACCGATGAGCCCGATCACACCACCGATGAGCCCGATCCACACCACAAATGAGCCCGATCACACCACCGATGAGCCCGATCACAACGAACACTGACAGTGGCGGTCACACCACCGATGAGCCCAATCACACGACGACTGACAGTGCGTCACACCACCAATGAGCCCGATCACACCACCATGACAGCCGATCACACCACCGATGAGCCCGATCACACGAACTGACAGTGCGGTCACACCACCGATGAGCCCAATCACACCACCGAATGAGCCCGATCACACCACCGATGAGCCCGATCACACCACCGATGAGCCCGATCACACGACAACGATGAGCCCGGATCACACCACGATGAGCCCAATCACACGACACTGACAGTGCGTCACACCACCGATGAGCCCGATCACACCACCGAATGAGCCCGATCACACCACCGATGAGCCCGATCACACCACCGATGAGCCCGATCACACCACCGATGAGCCCGATCACACCACCGATGAGCCCGATCACACACGATGACAGCCCGATCACACCACCAATGAGCCCGATCACACCACATGACAGTGCGGTCACACCACCGATGAGCCGATCACACCACACTGACAGTGCGGTCACACCACACACGATGAGCCCGATCACACCACCGATGAGCCCGATCACACCACCGATGAGCCCGATCACACCACCGATGAGCCCGATCACACGACGACTGACAGTGCGGTCACACCACCGATGAGCCCGATCACACACACATGACAGTGCGGTCACACCACCGATGAGCCCGATCACACCACCACATGACAGTCGGTCACACCACCGATGAGCCCGATCACACCACCGATGAGCCCGATCACACCACACATGAGCCGGATCACACCACCGATGAGCCCAATCACACGACGACTGACAGTGCGGTCACACCACCGATGAGCCCGATCACACCACCACTGACAGTGCGGTCACACCACCGATGAGCCCGATCACACCACTGATGAGCCCGATCACACCACCGATGAGCCCGATCACACCACACTGACAGTGCGGTCACACCACCGATGAGCCCGATCACACCACCGATGAGCCCGATCACACCACCGATGAGCCCGATCACACCACCGATGAGCCCGATCACACGACGACTGACAGTGCGGTCACACCACCGATGAGCCCGATCACACGAACGACTGACAGCCGGTCACACCACCGATGAGCCCATCACACACATGACAGTGCGGTCACACCACCGATGAGCCCGATCACACCACACATGACAGTGCGGTCACACCACCGATGAGCCCGATCACACCACGATGAGCCCGATCACACCACCGATGAGCCCGATCACACCACCGATGAGCCCGATCAACACCACCGATGAGCCCGATCACACCACCGATGAGCCCGATCACACCACCGATGAGCCCGATCACACCACCGATGACCCGATCACACCACCGATGAGCCCGATCACACCACCGATGAGCCCGTCACACCACGATGAGCCCGATCACACGACGACTGACAGCCCCGTCACACCACCAATGAGCCCGATCACACCACCACTGACAGTGCGGTCACACCACCGATGAGCCCGATCACACCACCACGACAGTGCGGTCACACACCACCGATGAGCCCCGATCACATCACCACGACAGCCCGGTCACACCACCGATGAGCCCGATACACACCACCACTGACAGCCCGGTCACACCACCGATGAGCCTGATCACACCACTACTGACAGTGCGGTCACACCACCGAGAGCCCGATCACACCACCCCCTGACAGCCCGGTCACACCACCGATGAGCCCGATCACACACCACCTGACAGCCCGATCACACCACCAATGAGCCTGATCACACCACCAATGACCCGATCACACGACGACTGACAGTCGGTCACACAACCATCGACAGCCCCGGTCACACGACCACCGACAGCCCCGGTCACACGACCACCGACAGCCCCGGTAACACGACCACCGACAGCCCCGGTCACACACCACCGACAGCCCCGGTCACACGACCACCGACAGCCCCGGTCACACGACCACCGACAGCCCCGGTCACACACCACTGACAGCCGATCACACGACCACTGACAGCCCGGTCACACACCACTGACAGCCCGGTCACACCACTGACAGCCCCGATGACACCACCGACAGTGAAATCTATTTTCCCCCTGAGAGTTTTCATGTTACGGCTTGTGAACAAGTTTCTGCATCGTCACACGCCTCCATCATCTCAGGGGGGAAATATCCGAATATAACGTGTCCCCACCGCACCTCGGCCTCGGCCCGGACACTTCTACAAAGTTACAGAAGATTTCGTTACCTGCTGACACTATTGGGCCGCGTTCACACTCAGTTCTTACAAGAGTTTTTGGAGCAGAAACTGCAAAATACAGTAATTTTGATTGGAGCTCAGGAGAGTTTATGATATAAACTGACGATAAACTCAATGTGAACACACCCTTAAAGGACAGAGGGGGGCACTTATTTTCTATACTGAACATTAGAAGTTGGGGTGTAAAGTTTTATGCCGGTGGATTACTCCTCAGCATTGACTCTTGTAGGGTTAATATCGGCATCCTGAGCAGTGGCGGGGTTGGGGATCAGAGTAAGGCTCGCCTGTAGACCGGGAGGGACGTGTAGATCTGGGGGATCGGGGCGGGACCCTCGTATTCTTGGGGCGCAGTCACAGCGACGCGTCGGCTTTTACTTTATAGCCTCAGACGACTTATGTGAAAGTGTAAAAAATAAATTATTTCAGTTTCAGAACAGAAAAATCAGCGATTACAGAATTAACCCCTTGCATGATCCGACTCGATCAATATTGGGCGGATCAGGCGCGGCTGGGGGGATAGGCGCGAGCTGGGGGGGGGGCGGATCAGGCGGGGGGGCGCGGCAGCGCGAGCTGGGGGGGGGGATCAGGCGCGGAGCTGGGGGGGGCGGATCAGGGAGCGGGGGGCGGTCAGGCGAGCTGGGGGACAGGGCGGAGTGGGGCGATCAGGCGGGCGGGGGATCAGGCAGAGTGGGGGGGCGGTCAGGCGGATGGGGGCACAGGCGCGGAGCTGGGGGGGTGGGGTGGGGGGGGCGGATCAGGCGCGGAGCTGGGGGCGATCAGCGCGAGCGTACGCGATGGGGGGGGATCAGGCGCGGAGCTGGGGGGTCAGGCGCGGAGCTGGGGGGTGGCGGAGTATCATGGCAGGCGCGGAGATAGGCGCGCTGGGGGGGGTCAGGGAGCTGGGATCAGGCGCGGAGCTGGGGAGGGGGCTGGGGGGGGGACGGCGACGTCGTCACCGGCATCTTTGATCTTCATATAATGAGTTTCCCAAAGTCCAGAAATTTGTTTCCAAAACTTCCTGAAAGTATAAAAAGAAATCGGAGCCGTTGGAGGTTTCTATAGGGGCCGTATAGGTGACCGCCCCGGCCCCAGATCCGGCGTCACTACATGCCCCATATATGTCAGCATGAGCCTCGTGGTCACAGTGACCCATATGTGACATAACCAGCCATGAGGCGCCGCAGCAGCTGTGTCTCCCTTTCGGTACTGGCGTTTCCTACCGGTCGGGGGGAGCAGATTTTTTTTCTTACCTTCTGTTTTTGGCTGAGCGCAGGGATCCCCTCGTTTCCGAGAACCTCAGCTCCAGATCTGACGGGTGTCATTTATACCGGCCCTTCCCCCACACTGGGCGTTTTCCAAGTCAGAAGGTAATGAGTCAACAAGTCAGTAACATCTGAAGTCAGGGGAAATCCAGGGACAAATCCTTCCAAGAACCAGCAGCAGGTGGCAGGGGACATGGAGAGGGCTGTGGTCTCCCCCAGGTGCTGGCACCCAGCTTTCCCTGGCTCCTGAACTGTGCATGTGCCATGATACCCCCACAGCTCTTCTCACACCAAGGTGCCCTAAATGATATAAGGTGATTAATGGAGCTGTTATAAATAATACCGTCATTCCATAACACATTACTAGGGTATACGATGGTGGGTATAATACCGCCATACATAACATCATCTCCCCCATACAGTGCCCATATAACGGAAGATAGCAGTTATACATGGTGCTCTGCGGACCGTAGATAGAGAAATCTGGAGATCGACTCTGCATTTTGTTCTCTGCTATGTCCGGACCACCACAACCACTTCTCCCATCCATGACTCCTCTGCAGAATATAACACACAGACATCTTCTTCAGTGCCTCCTCTACACACGCCACATAGTGCTGTACCCAGCGTCCCGCGCAGTAACAGAGCCCCCCGAGGCTGTACACAAAAGCTGTGCCCACCGGTGGTGCCCCCATAGCATGAGTGCCCCTCTCTCCTCCATATAGTAAAAGTGCTGCTCTGAGCCTCCACAGGGTGATAGTGGCCCCCGGGCCACGATGTGGTGACACGACACGGTGATGGCTGCCACTCTGCGCCTCCACAGGGTGATAGTCGCTCCCCGGGCCACAATGTGGTGACACGACACGGTGATGACTGCCACTCTGAGTCTCCACAGGGTGATAGTCGCCCCCCGGGCCACGATGTGGTGACACGACATGGTGATGACTGCCACTCTGCGCCTCCACAGGGTGATAGTCGCTCCCCGGGCCACAATGTGGTGACACGACACGGTGATGACTGCCACTCTGAGTCTCCACAGGGTGATAGTCGCCCCCCGGGCCACGATGTGGTGACACGACACGGTGATGACTGCCGCTCTGCGCCTCCACAGGGTGATAGTCGCCCCCCGGGCCACGTGTGGTGACACGACACGGTGATGGCTGCCACTCTGAGTCTCCACAGGGTGATAGTCGCCCCCCGGGCCACGATGTGGTGACACGACACGGTGATGACTGCCACTCTGCGCCTCCACAGGTGAAGTCGCCCCCCGGGCCACGATGTTGTGACACGACATGGTGATGAC
This sequence comes from Oophaga sylvatica, assembly GCA_033576555.1. Classification (NCBI taxonomy): domain Eukaryota; kingdom Metazoa; phylum Chordata; class Amphibia; order Anura; family Dendrobatidae; genus Oophaga; species Oophaga sylvatica. Next base: position 31,841 of record JARQOD010003097.1, on the reverse strand, counting down.
TGCCGCTCTGCGCCTCCACAGGGTGATAGTCGCCCCCCGGCCACGATGTGGTGACACGACACGTGATGGCTGCCACTCTGCGCCTCCACAGGGTGATAGTCGCCCCCCGGGCCACGATGTGGTGACACGACACGGTGATGACTGCCACTCTGCGCCTCCACAGGTGATAGTCGCCCCCGGCCACGATGTTGTGACACGACATGGGTGACTGCCGCTCTGCGCCTCCACAGGTGATAGTCGCCCCCCGGGCCACGATGTGGTGACACGACACGGTGATGGCTGCCACTCTGCGCCTCCACAGGGTGATAGTCGCCCCCGGGCCACAATGTGGTGACACGACACGGTGATGACTGCCACTCTGAGCCTCCACAGGGTGATATCGCCCCCCGGGCCACGATGTTGTGACACGACATGGTATGACGCCGTCTAGTCCCACAGGTGATAGTCGCCCCTGGCCACGATGTGGTGACACGACACGGTGATGACTGCCGCTTTGAGTCTCCACAGGGTGATAGTCGCCTCTGGCCACGATGTGGTGACACGACACGGTGATGGCTGCCACTCTGCGCCTCCACAGGGTGATAGTCACCCCCGGGCCACGATGTGGTGACACGACACGGTGATGGCTGCCACTCTGAGCCTCCACAGGGTGATAGTCGCCCCCCGGGCCACGATGTGGTGACACGACACGGTGATGGCTGCCACTCTGCGCCTCCACAGGGTGATAGTCGCCCCCCGGGCCACGATGTGGTGACACGACACGGTGATGACTGCCACTCTGAGCTTCCACAGGGTGATAGTCGCCCCCTGGGCCACGATGTGGTGACATAACACAGTGATGGCTGCCGCTCTGAGCCTCCACAGGGTGATAGTCGCCCCCCGAGCCACGATGTGGTGACACGACACGGTGATGACTGCCACTCTGAGCTTCCACAGAGTGATAGTCGCCCCCTGGGCCACGATGTGGTGACACGACACGGTGATGACTGCCACTCTGAGCTCCCACAGGGTGATAGTCGCCCCCCGGGCCACGATGTGGTGACACGACACGGTGATGGCTGCCACTCTGAGCTCCCACAGGGTGATAGTCGCCCCCCGGGCCACGATGTGGTGACACGACACGGTGATGACTGCCGCTCTGAGTCTCCACAGGGTGATAGTCGCCCCCTGGGCCACGATGTGGTGACACGACACGGTGATGACTGCCGCTTTGAGTCTCCACAGGGTGATAGTCGCCCCCCGGGCCACGATGTTGTGACACGACATGGTGATGACTGCCGCTCTGCGCCTCCACAGGGTGATAGTCGCCCCCCGGGCCACGATGTGGTGACACGACACGGTGATGCTGCCACTCTGCGCCTCCACAGGGTGATAGTCGCCCCCCGGGCCACAATGTGGTGACACGACACGGTGATGACTGCCGCTTGAGTCTCCACAGGGTGATAGTCGCCTCGGCCACGATGTGGTGACACGACACGGTGATGCTGCCACTCTGCGCCTCCACAGGGTGATAGTCGCCCCCCGGGCCACGATGTTGTGACACGACATGGTGATGACTGCCGCTCTGAGTCTCCACAGGGTGATAGTCGCCCCTGGCCACGATGTGGTGACACGACACGGTGATGACTGCCGCTTTGAGTCTCCACAGGGTGATAGTCGCCTCTGGCCACGATGTGGTGACACGACACGGTGATGGCTGCCACTCTGCGCCTCCACAGGGTGATAGTCACCCCCCGGGCCACGATGTGGTGACACGACACGGTGATGGCTGCCACTCTGAGCCTCCACAGGGTGATAGTCGCCCCCCGGGCCACGATGTGGTGACACGACACGGTGATGGCTGCCACTCTGCGCCTCCACAGGGTGATAGTCGCCCCCCGGGCCACGATGTGGTGACACGACACGGTGATGGCTGCCACTCTGAGCTCCCACAGGGTGATAGTCGCCCCCCGGGCCACGATGTTGTGACACGACACGGTGACGGCTGCCGCTCTTGAGTCTCCACAGGGTGATAGTCGCTCCCCGGGCCACGATGTGGTGACACGACACGGTGATGACTGCCACTCTGAGCCTCCACAGGGTGATAGTCGCTCCCCGGGCCACGATGTGGTGACACGACACGGTGATGACTGCCGCTCTGAGTCTCCACAGGGTGATAGTGGCCCCGGCCACGATGTGGTGACACGACACGGTGATGACTGCCACTCTGAGCCTCCACAGGGTGATAGTCGCCCCCCGGGCCACGATGTGGTGACACAACACGGTGATGACTGCCGCTCTGAGTCTCCACAGGGTGATAGTCGCCTCCCGGGCCACGATGTGGTGACACGACACGGTGACGGCTGCTGCTCTGAGTCTCCACAGGGTGATAGTCGCCCCCTGGGCCACGATGCGGTGATGGCTGCAGATCTGTGCCGACACAAAGCAATATTGCCTCCCCTCCCCCGTGTGACACGTCACCAGGTAATAAACATTCCTTCCTAACCTCAAGGAAATCCTCTGTAAATATCAGTCATGGAGGCGACCAAAGCTGATGGTACAATCCCAGAGACCTGAGCAGAAATCTGCCCCGAGAGAAAACAGCTGAGGTGCATGACTATGAGGTTCTGCAGCAGCTGCGGTCAGGGTTGAACATAGAAATCAAGGGACCCTGTGTGGCCCAGCTGCGCTTGGTACACATGTTTCCAGGAGTATGTGCTAAAAGGTAATTGCAAAATCTGATATTCATTCACAACACACACTTCCCTAGATTACCACTAGAGGGAACCTTAGACTATTTAAGGGTGTGAGTTAGGTAGCAGTAGATCAGATCAAGAGGAGTATTTTTCCTGTCAGATCAGATCAGTTCCTGTCAGAGCTCAGTCTGAGCTAGAGACAGACGTATGTGAGATTTCCTGTCAGAGACAGAAGAGAGAGAGATTGCAAGCTGATATCTCGGAACATCTAGACTGTGAGTTCCCTAATGAATGTGGAGAGTGACTCTCGGAGCGGGCTTGTAATCAGTCTGACGAAAGGTCCTGAAAGCTGCTTTGGACAGAGTCTTTGAAGGAAAGAAGGAAGGGGACTACAGTTGTTAAGAACATCGAGTTAACTGAGAGTCAGTCAGCGAGCTTTGGAAAGAAGGAAGAAAGCTAATGACAGAACCTACTGCTGCCCTGTGCTTATGTTAAGGAGGAGAGTAGGGCGACGGGCGAGTGGTTACCCTAGGAAGGAGTGACTTCGGTGACAGATCACCTTCACTCGAACTAACCGGACACCGGGTCCGAAGTATTGCTAGTACCTTCACGGCTAGTGAGAGAAAACCGGAATCCCTGCTGGACTTCAAGTCGCAGAGGGTAGCCCTAAGTGCCGATACGTAACCGGGGTCAGACAGAACAGGAGTCTGGCAGTGCACTGCAGATATAGACTTAGTTCTACCAAAAGAAGACTTCCACCACAATGTTGGCCGGGTGAAGCTGTGCTATTCAGAGTTAAACTTGACTTCACGCAAGTTAGGACTCATACACTTTAAAGGGAAAGGAGGCCTTAAACCTACTCAGCAATTACCTGGATGTGCATACTCCACCCTGAGCAGCTTCCCGGGACATACCTGCAACCTTCATCAGTAAAGGTATGGAAAGAGAACCACTTGTGTGTGACTGACTTATTGCCTGCACCCTGCACTGCCATTACACCCTGAGGGATCCATCTAGTCTCACCTGTGGGAGACTTACCACCTTGCTGCCCCAACCCTCAGAGGATTCACACTGCAGCGCTGGTCACCCTGATCAGAAACCACAGGTGGCGTCACGAACTGTTACTAAAATCCCCTGTAAATATCCCCCTTTGTATGAGCGCCCAGGGCAACGGACCGAGCTGTGCTACTTGTGACATTCCCCATAGACTTCAATGGGCTCGGTGCCGAGTAACCCATAACCCTGGTAGTACGTGCGGCTCAACCCCATAGCAGAAATCTGCCCCCCCCCACAATAATAATAATAATATTCTGTGGGGTCACAGAGGAGCAGATCCAAAACTGTGCAGCCCTCACAAAGTGACTTTCCTTCTATTGAAGCCCCTCAGTGTTCCCACACACTAAGATTCCCATCTCATGACCCCCCATACAGTATGAGGCCCACACAAAGCCCAACATACAGTATGATGCCCACACACAGCCCCCCATACAGCATGATGCCCACACACAGCCCTCCATACAGTATGATGCACACACACAGCCCTCCATCCAGTATGAGGCCCACACAAAGCCCAACATACAGCATGAGGCCCCCACACAGCCCCCCATATAGTATGATGCCCACACACAGCCCTCCATACAGCATGAGGCCCACACAAAGCCCAACATACAGCATGAGGCCCACACACAGCCCCCCATATAGTATGATGCCCACACACAGCCCTCCATACAGCATGAGGCCCACACACAGCTCTCCATATAGTATGATGCTCACACAAAGCCCTCCATATAGCATGATGCCCACACACAGCCCTCCATACAGTATGATGCCCACACACTGCCCTCCATACAGTATGATGCCCACACACTGCCCTCCATACAGCATGATGCCCACAAAAGCCCAACATACAGCATGATGCCCACACACAGCCCTCCATACAGTATGATGCCCACATAAAGCCCAACATACAGCATGATGCCCACACACAGCCTTCCATACAGCATGATGCCCACACACAGCCCTCCATACAGTATGATGCCCACACACAGCCCTCCATACAGCATGATGCCCACACAGCCTCACAATGTCCCCAGCTCCATACAGTATGATGCCCACACACAGCCCTCTATACAGCATGATGCCCACAACACCACAAGCCCTCATACAGCATGATGAGTCTACATACCACACACAGCCCTCCACACACAGCCTCCATACAGTATGATGCCCACACACAGCCCTCCATACAGTATGAGCCCACACACAGCCCTGCCATATACAGTATGATGCCCACACACACGCCCCATACAGTATGAGCCCACACACAGCCCTCCATACAGTATGATGCCCACACACAGCCCTCCATACAGTATGAGCCACACACACTCAACAGTAGCCACACAAGCCCTCCATACAGTATGATGCCCACACACAGCCCTCCATACAGTATGATGCCCACACACAGCCCTCCATACAGTATGATGCCCACACACAAGCCCTCCATACAGCATGATGCCCACACACAGCCCTCCATACAGCATGAGGCCCACACACAGCCCTCCATACAGCATGATGCCCACACAAAGCCCTCCATACAGCATGATGCCCACACACAGCCCTCCATACAGTATGATGCCCACACACAGCCCTCCATACAGTATGATGCCCACACACAGCCCTCCATACAGCATGAGGCCCACACACAGCCCTCCATACAGCATGATGCTCACACACAGCCCTCTGTTGTGAATGTGTTAGAAATGAATTCTGAGCGGGAGCTCCCTCTGGTGGTTACAAACAGTACTGAACCATTCAATGAAGATTGTGAAGATTGGCGATCAGGAGTTACAGACTGGTCTTATATAAGGGAGGTTCCCTCCCATCAGGGTTGCCGGTGATCAATTGTTCTTGTCTCAACTTTTGTTCCTTGTTCACTTGGAAGCTTGCTGTGTTTTGCCTGCATCTTCTGCTAACAGATAAGATAATTTCTGCTTGTATTTTTGTGCTTGTTTTTTGCATTGTTTCCTGCACTCTTGTGGAGGTCAGCCAGGTCCCCTCCGGGGGCTTGTGCTCCTCTCAGTTTATCTGAGCCTCTGTTATCTGTTCATTTGCCTTTTCCAGTTTTTTCAGTGGCTGCGGCTTAGTTTTGTTACACCAGAGAACTAATTTAGGTGGTAGAGGTCGTGTGATCTCAGGTGTTTTTGTAATTAGTAGAGTTGGTACTTTTTAGGGTTTTTTGGGATTGCAGTAAGTGTCCTTCCTATCCTTTTCTGTCTAGGAAGATTGGGCCCCAACATTTGCTCATACTATTTTCTGTCTGTGTCTGTATTTCCTCTTGTCTAACCGCCATTACATGTTTGGGGGCTTCCTATGTTCTTTGGGGATCTGCTCCGGGGCAGATAGCTTTCCTCTTTCTATCTTTAGGTGTAGTTAGCTTCTCAGGCTGTGACGAGGAGTCTAGGACCAACGTAGGTACGCTCCACGGCTGCCTTTAGTTGTGGTGGTTAGTCAGGGTACTGCAATCCAGTAGATTCCAACCTCTCTGGTGTATTGCCGTTTTTGCCTGCTCTCCTCAGCTACCAAATCATAACAGCCCTCCATACAGCATTATGCCCACACACAGCCCTCTATGCAGCATGATGCCCACACACAGCCCTCTATACAGCATGATGCCCACACACAGCCCTCCATACAGCATGATGCCCACACACAGCTCTCCACACAGCATGATGCCCACACACAGCCCTCTATACAGCATGATGCCCACACACAGCCCTCCACACAGCATGATGCCCACACACAGCCCTCTATACAGCATGATGCCCACACACAGCTCTCCACACAGCATGATGCCCACACACAGCCCTCCATATAGTATGATGCCCACACACAGCCCTCCATACAGCATGATGCCCACACACAGCCCTCCACACAGCATGATGCCCACACACAGCCCTCCACACAGCATGATGCCCACACGCAGCCCTCCATACAGCATTATGCCCACACACAGCCCTCTATACAGCATGATGCCCACACACAGCCCTCCATACAGCATGATGCCCACACACAGCTCTCCATATAGTATGATGCCCACACATAGCCCTCCATACAGCATGATGCCCACACACAGCCCTCCACACAGCATGATGCCCACACACAGCCCTCCATACAGCATGATGCCCACACACAGCACTCCATATAGCATGATGCCCACACACAGCCCTCCATACAGCATGATGCCCACACACAGCCCACCACACAGCATGATGCCCACACACAGCCCTCCACACAGCATGATGCCCACACACAGATCTCCATATAGCATGATGCCCACACACAGCTCTCCACACAGCATGATGCCACACACAGCCCTCCATATAGCATGATGCCCACACACAACTCTCCACATAGCATGATGCCCACACACAGCCCTCCATACAGCATTATGCCCATACACAGCTCTCCACACAGCATGATGCCCACACACAGCTCTCCACACAGCATGATGCCCACACACAGCCCTCCATACAGCATGATGCCCACACACAGCCCTCCATACAGGATGAGGCCCACACACAGCTCTCCACACAGCATGAGGCCCACACACAGCGCTCCATACAGCATGATCCCACACACAGCCCTCCATACAGCATGATGCCCACACACAGCCCTCCACACAGCATGATGCCCACACACAGCCCTCCATACAGGATGAGGCCCACACACAGTTCTCCATATAGCATGATGCCCACACACAGCCCTCCACACAGCATGATGCCCACACACAGCCCTCCACACAGCATGATGCCCACACACAGCACTCCACACAGCATGAGGCCCACACACAGCCCTCCACACAGCATGAGGCCCACACACAGCCCTCCATACAGGATGAGGCCCACACACAGCTCTCCATATAGCATGATGCCCACACACAGCCCTCCACACAGCATGATGCCCACACACAGCCCTCAACACAGCATGATGCCCACACACAGCCCTCCATACAGCATAATGCCCACACACAGCCCTCCATACAGCATGATGCCCACACACAGCCCTCCATACAGGATGAGGCCCACACACAGCTCTCCATATAGCATGATGCCCACACACAGCCCTCCACACAGCATGATGCCCACACACAGCCCTCCATACAGCATGATGCCCACACACAGCCCTCCACACAGCATGAGGCCCACACACAGCCCTCCATACAGCATGATGCCCACACACAGCCCTCCATACAGCATGATGCCCACACACAGCCCTCCACACAGGATGATGCCCACACACAGCCCTCCATACAGTATGAGGTCCACACACAGCCCTCCATACAGTATGATGCCCACAAACAGCCCTCCATACAGCATGATGCCCACACACAGCCCTCCATACAGCATGATGCCCACACACAGCCCTCCATACAGCATGATGCCCACACACAGCCCTCCACACAGCATGAGGCCCACACACAGCCCTCCATACAGTATGATGCCCACACACAGCCCTCCATACAGTATGAGGTCCACACACAGCCCTCCATACAGTATGATGCCCACAAACAGCCCTCCATACAGCATGAGGCCCACACACAGCCCTCCATACAGCATGATGCCCACACACAGCTCTCCACACAGCATGATGCCCACACACAGCCCTCCATACAGCATGATGCCCACACACAGCCCTCCATACAGCATGATGCCCACACACAGCCCTCCACACAGCATGATGCCCACACACAGCCCTCCATACAGGATGAGGCCCACACACAGTTCTCCATATAGCATGATGCCCACACACAGCCCTCCACACAGCATGATGCCCACACACAGCCCTCCACACAGCATGATGCCCACACACAGCACTCCACACAGCATGAGGCCCACACACAGCCCTCCACACAGCATGAGGCCCACACACAGCCCTCCATACAGGATGAGGCCCACACACAGCTCTCCATATAGCATGATGCCCACACACAGCCCTCCACACAGCATGATGCCCACACACAGCCCTCAACACAGCATGATGCCCACACACAGCCCTCCATACAGCATGATGCCCACACACAGCCCTCCATACAGCATGATGCCCACACACAGCCCTCCATACAGCATGATGCCCACACACAGCCCTCCATACAGGATGAGGCCCACACACAGCTCTCCATATAGCATGATGCCCACACACAGCCCTCCACACAGCATGATGCCCACACACAGCCCTCCATACAGCATGATGCCCACACACAGCCCTCCACACAGCATGATGCCCACACACAGCCCTCAACACAGCATGATGCCCACACACAGCCCTCCATACAGCATAATGCCCACACACAGCCCTCCATACAGCATGATGCCCACACACAGCCCTCCATACAGGATGAGGCCCACACACAGCTCTCCATATAGCATGATGCCCACACACAGCCCTCCACACAGCATGATGCCCACACACAGCCCTCCATACAGCATGATGCCCACACACAGCCCTCCACACAGCATGAGGCCCACACACAGCCCTCCATACAGCATGATGCCCACAAACAGCCCTCCATACAGCATGATGCCCACACACAGCCCTCCACACAGGATGATGCCCACACACAGCCCTCCATACAGTATGAGGTCCACACACAGCCCTCCATACAGTATGATGCCCACAAACAGCCCTCCATACAGCATGATGCCCACACACAGCCCTCCACACAGCATGAGGCCCACACACAGCCCTCCATACAGTATGATGCCCACACACAGCCCTCCATACAGTATGAGGTCCACACACAGCCCTCCATACAGTATGATGCCCACAAACAGCCCTCCATACAGCATGATGCCCACACACAGCCCTTCATACAGTATGATGCCCACAAACAGCCCTCCATATAGCATGATGCCCACACACAGCCCTCCACACAGCATGATGCCCACACACAGCTCTCAACACAGCATGAGGCCCACACACAGCCCTCCATACAGCATGATGCCCACACACAGCCCTCCATACAGCATGATGCCCACACACAGCCCTCCATACAGGATGAGGCCCACACACAGCTCTCCATATAGCATGATGCCCACACACAGCCCTCCACACAGCATGATGCCCACACACAGCCCTCCATACAGCATGATGCCCACACACAGCCTCCACACAGCATGAGGCCCACACACAGCCCTCCATACAGCATGATGCCCACACACAGCCCTCCATACAGCATGATGCCCACACACAGCTCATAGCATGATGCCCACACACAGCCCTCCATCACAGCATGAGCCCACACACAGCCCTCCATACAGCATGATGCCCACACACAGCCCTCCATACAGCATGATGCCCACACACACCACGATGATGCCCACACACAGCCCTCCATACAGTATGAGGCCACACACAGCCCTCCATACAGTATGATGCCCACACACAGCCCTCCACACAGCATGATGCCCACACACAGCCCTCAACAGCATGATGCCCACACACAGCCCTCCATACAGCATGAGGCCCACACACAGCCCTCCATACAGCATGATGCCCACACACAGCCCTCCATACAGCATGATGCCACACACACGATGAGCCACACACAGCCTCCATACAGTATGAGGCCCACACACAGCCCTCCATACAGCATGATGCCCACACACAGCCCTCCACAACAGCATGATGCCCACACAGATATGCCACACAGCCCTCCATACAGATGATGCCCACACACAGCCCTCCATAAGCATGATGCCCACACACAGCCCTCCACACAGCATGATGCCCACACACAGCCCTCCATACAGCATGATGCCCACACACAGCCCTCCATACAGCATGATGCCCACACACAGCCCTCCATACAGCATGATGCCCACACACAGCCCTCCATACAGCATGATGCCCACACACAGCCCTCCATACAGTATGAGGTCCACACACAGCCCTCCATACAGTATGATGCCCACAACACGCCCTCCATACAGCATGATGCCCACACACAGCCCTCCACACAGCATGAGGCCCACACACAGCCCTCCATACAGTATGATGCCCACACACAGCCCTCCATACAGTATGAGGTCCACACACAGCCCTCCATACAGTATGATGCCCACAACAGCCCTCCATACAGCATGATGCCCACACACAGCCCTCCATACAGTATGATGCCCACAACAGCCCTCCATACAGCATGAGGTCCACACACAGCCCTCCATACAGTATGATGCCACAAACAGCCCTCCATACAGCATGATGCCCACACACAGCCCTCCATACAGTATGAGCCCACACCCAGCTCTCCATACAGTATGAGGCCCACACACAGCCCTCCATACAGTATGAGGCCCACACCCAGCTCTCCATACAGCATGAGGCCACACACACATCCACACATTATAATGCCCTTAAGCATACAGCAGCTGAGTTGTGTTATGAGGTCGTGCAGCACCTGAGGTGTATGATAGTTCTGCAGCAGATGGTTGTATTGTGAGGTCATGCATCAGCTGAGGTGTATGATGAGTTCTGCAGCAGCTGAGGATGCACGATGATGTCTGCAGCAGCTGAGATGTATGATGAGGTTCTACAGCAGTTTGAGGTGAATTATGAGTGTGCACACCTGAGGTGTATGATGAGGTTCTGCAGCAGTTTGATAGACGAGATTCTGCAGCACTGAGGTGAAAAATGGGGTTCTGCAGCAGCTGAGGTGTATGATGAGGTTCTGCAGCAGCTTTGGTCAATGATGAGGTTCTGCAGCAGCTGAGGTATATGATAAGGTTCTGCAGCAACTGAGTGTATGACGAGGTTCTGCAGCAACTTTGATGTATGATGAAGTTCTGCAGCAGCTGAGGTATTATGGGGTTTCTGGAGCAGCCGAGGTGTATGATGAGGTTCTGCAGCAACTTGTGTATGATGGGGTTGTTTAGCAGCTGAGGTATATAAATGAGGTTCTGCAGCAGCTGAGGTATATGATGAGGTTCTGCAGCAGCTGAGGTATATGATGAGGTTTTGGAGCAGCTGAGGTGTATGACGAGATTCTGCAGCAGCTGAGGTGAATGATGAGGTTGTGCAGAAGCTGAGTGTATGATGAGTTCTGCAGCAGCTTTGGTGGTATGATGAGGTTCTGCAGCAGCTGAGGTGTATGATGAGGTTTGCAGCAACTTTGGTGTATGATGAGGTTTGCAGCAACTTGGGTGTATGATGAGGTTCTGCAGCAGCTGAGGTGTATTATGAGGTTCTGCAGCAGTTGAGGTGTATATGAGGTTTGAGCAGTGAGGTGTAAGGTTCTGCAGCAGCTGAGGTGATGATGAGGTTGGAGAAGCTGAGGTGTATGATGAGGTTTGCAGCAGCTGGTGTATGATGAGGTTCTGCAGCAGCTGAGGTGTATGATGAGTTCTGAGCACTGGTGTATGATGAGGTTCTGCAGCATTTGGTATGATGAGTTCTGCAGCAGCTGAGGTGTATTATGAGTTCTGCAGCAGTTGAGGTGTATTATGAGGTTCTGCAGCAGTTGAGGTGTATGATAAGGTTCTGCAGCAGCTGAGGTGTATGATGAGGTTCTGGAGCAGCTGAGGTGTATGATGAGGTTTTGCAGCAGCTGAGGTGTATGATGAGGTTCTGCAGCAGCTGAGGTATATGATGAGGTTCTGGAGCAGCTGAGGTGTATGATGAGGTTCTGAGCAGCTGAGGTATGATGAGGTTCTGGAGCAGCTGAGGTGTGTATAATTGTTCTGGAATGTAGAAAGCTCGATGATTTGTCCTGGTCATCTGGTGCCACCTTGTGGTTATGTATATGAAGTACATGCTGGACTCTGAATGAATTTCTCATTTCTCGGCTCTGGCTGCCTGTATCAGTATACACTACCTGTACAATAGTGTGCGCCCCCTCCACACCCAGAGGCTTTTCTGATAGAGAACGTTCTGATCGCTGGGGGGTTCGACTACTGGGACAGCAGGGAAGAGAATGACGGACGGATGGAAAATGGGGTTACCCTGGAGGGTCCTAGAATCAGTGGAGTCGCTCTCTTCTTCTTTTCCTCTCGTTCTGATGTCTCCTCGGGGCCGACTTTGGTCTTATAAGATCTGGGAACTTCTTACTGTTGGGCAGAGAGCGGTGAGGAAAAACTTTGGGCCTAGCTGACCCAGACGGATGATTGTCCAGAACCTGTAAAAGGACCCAGTAAAAATGATCAGTCACCCAACAAACTGCAGCAGCATTAAAAAGTGCTTTAAAAAGTATTCACACCCCATGAACTTTTCAACATTTTTCACATTACAGCAACCAACTTAAATGTATTTTATTGGCATTTTCTGTGATGTGTAAAGGAAATGATACAAGGTGTACTAATTATTTCAAACATATATGGCCATTGTGCATTAGTATTCAACCCCTGTAATCTGATACCCATAAATAAAATCCTGAGTGACCAATCGCCCCTCAGAAGTCACATCATCAGGACACTGTGTCCCCATGGGTGTGATTTATCCTCAGTATAATGACAACTGTTCTGTGAAGGCCTCAGAGGTTTGGGTGAGAACATTTGGGATCAATCAGCATCATCAAAACCAAGGAGCCCATCAGACAGGTCAGGGATAACGTTGTGGAGAAGAGGAAAGCAGAGTTAGGTTATAAAAAATTGCCCAAGCTCTGAACATCTCATGGAGCATCAATCCATCATCCAAACATGGAAGGAGTATAGCTCAACTTCACATCACCCTGAAAACACCATCCCCACAGTCACTCATGGTGGTGGCAGCATCATGCTGTGGGGAGGCTTTTCCTCAGCAGGGGCAGGGAAGCTGGTCAGAGTTGATGGGAAGATAGAGCTAAATACAGGGAAATCCAGGAGGAAAACCTGTAAGAAGCTGCAGAAGACTTGAGAATGGAGCGCAGGTTCACCTTCCAACTGGACAACAACTCTAAACCTCCTGCCAGAGCCACAATGCAGGGTGTAGATCAGAGCATATTCTGTGTGTGAACGGCGCAGTCACCGTCCAGACCCGAATCCCAGAGAATCTGTGACAAGACGTGAAAGTTACTGATCACAGACGTCTCCATCCAATGTCACCGAGCGAGAGGGCAAAGAGGAAGGGGAAAATGTCACCTCTAGATGAGCAAATCTGGGGAAACGGACCCCAAAAGACTGCAGAGAAAGGTGGAGAGACAGACCCCAAAAGACTGCAGAGAAAGGTGGAGAGACAGACCCCAAAAGACTGCAGAGAAAATTGGTCCTACAAAATACTGAGTCCAGGGGCTGAATATTAATGCTGCTCACATAGTTCACATTTACATTTTTAAAATATTTAGAAAACTCAGTATCATTTCCTTAACACGTCACAAATACTTGTTACTTTGTATCAAAAGAAAATCCCAATAAAACACATTTAAGTTTCCAGATGTAACTTGAAAAAATCTGGAAAAGGTCAAACGGTATTAAGAATTTTTCAAGGCGCTGTGTAATCTTATATATCGGGAAGTTCTATAGTAGTTACATTCTTGTACATAGGGGCAGTATTATAGTAGATATATTCTTGTACATAGGGGCAGTATTATAGTAATTATATTCTTGTACATAGGGGCAGTATTATAGTAGTTACATTCTTGTACATAGGAGCAGTATTATAGTAGATATATTCTTGTACATAGGGGCAGTATTATAGTAGTTATATTCTTGTATATAGGGGCAGTATTATAGTAGTTACATTCTTGTACATAGGGGCAGTATTATAGTAGTTATATTCTTGTACATAGGGGCAGTATTATAGTAGTTATATTCTTGTATATAGGGGCAGTATTATAGTAGTTATATTCTTGTACATAGGGGCAGTATTATAGTAGTTATATTCTTGTATATAGGGGCAGTATTATAGTAGTTACATTCTTGTACATAGGGCAGTATTATAGTAGTTATATTCTTGTACATAGGGGCAGTATTATAGTAGTTATATTCTTGTATATAGGGGCAGTATCATAGTAGTTACATTCTTGTACATAGGGGCAGTATTATAGTAGTTATATTCTTGTACATAGGGGCAGTATTATAGTAGTTATATTCTTGTACATAGGGGCGTATTATAGTAGTTATATTCTTATACATAGGGGCAGTATTATAGTAGTTATATTCTTGTACATAGGGGCAGTATTATAGTAGTTATATTCTTGTACATAGGAGCAGTATTATAGTAGCTATATTCTTGTACATACGGGCAGTATTATAGTAGTTATATTCTTGTACATAGGAACAGTATTATAGTAGTTATATTCTTGTACATAGGAGCAGTATTATAGTAGCTATATTCTTGTACATAGGAGCAGTATTATAGTAGTTATATTCTTGTACATAGGGCAGTATTATAGTAGTTATATTCTTGTACATAGGAGCAGTATTATAGTAGCTATATTCTTGTACATAGGATCAGTATTATAGTAGCTATATTCTTGTACATAGGAGTAGTATTATAGTAGTTATATTCTTGTACATAGGAGCAGTATTATAGTAGCTATATTCTTGTACATAGGAGTAGTATTATAGTAGCTATATTCTTGTACATAGGAGTAGTATTATAGTAGTTATATTCTTGTATATAGGGGCAGTATTATAGTAGTTACATTCTTGTACATAGGGGCAGTATTATAGTAGTTATATTCTTGTACATAGGGCAGTATTATAGTAGTTATATTCTTGTATATAGGGCAGTATTATAGTAGTTATATTCTTGTACATAGGGCAGTATTATAGTAGTTATATTCTTGTACATAGGAGCAGTATTATAGTAGTTATATTCTTGTACATAGGAGCAGATTAGTTAACTTAATAGGTAGTATTATAGTAGTTCTTGTACATAGGATCAGTATTATAGTAGCTATATTCTTGTACATAGGAGTAGTATTATAGTAGTTATATTCTTGTATATAGGAGCAGTATTATAGTAGTTATATTCTTGTACATAGGGCAGTATTATAGTAGTTATATTCTTGTACATAGGGGCAGTATTATAGTAGTTATATTCTTGTACATAGGGGCAGTATTATAGTAGTTATATTCTTGTACATAGGGGCAGTATTATAGTAGTTATATTCTTGTACATAGGAGCAGTATTATAGTAGTTATATTCTTGTACATAGGAGCAGTATTATAGTAGTTATATTCTTGTACATAGGAGCAGTATTATAGTAGATATATTCTTGTACATAGGAGCAGTATTATAGTAGTATATATCTTGTACATAGGAGCAGTATTATAGTAGTTATATTCTTGTACATAGGAGTATTAGTAGTATATTCTTGTACATAGGAGTATTATAGTATATTCTTGTACATAGGAGTATATATAGAGTTATATTCTTGTACATAGGAGCAGTATTATAGTAGTATATTCTTGTACATAGGGCAGTATTATAGTAGTTATATTCTTGTACATAGGAGCAGTATTATAGTAGTTATATTCTTGTACATAGGGGCAGTATTATAGTAGATATATTCTTGTACATAGGGCAGTAATTATAGTAGTTATATTCTTGTACATAGGATAGTATTATAGTAGATATATTCTTGTACATAGGAGAGTATTATAGTAGTTTTATTCTTGTACATAGGATCAGTATTATAGTAGATATATTCTTGTACATAGGAGCAGTATTATAGTAGTTATATTCTTGTACATAGGGGCAGTATTATAGTAGATATATTCTTGTACATAGGGGCAGAATTATAGTAGTTATATTCTTGTACATAGGAGCAGTATTATAGTAGATATATTCTTGTACATAGGGGCAGAATTATAGTAGTTATATTCTTGTACATAGGATAGTATTATAGTAGTTATATTCTTGTACATAGGGCAGTATTATAGTAGTTATATTCTTGTACATAGGAGTAGTATTATAGTAGTTATATTCTTGTACATAGGGGCAGTATTATAGTAGTTATATTCTTGTACATAGGAGCAGATTATAGTAGTTATATTCTTGTAATAGGGTCAGTATTATAGTAGTTATATTCTTGTATATAGGGCAGATATTATAGTAGTTATATTCTTGTACATAGAGAGTATTATAGTAGTTATATTCTTGTAATAGGGGCAGTATTATAGTAGTTATATTCTTGTACATAGGAGCAGTATTATAGTAGTTATATTCTTGTATATAGGGGCAGTATTATAGTAGTTATATTCTTGTATATAGGAGCAGTATTATATAGTTATATTCTTGTATATAGGGGCAGTATTATAGTAGTTATATTCTTGTATATAGGAGCAGTATTATAGTAGTTATATTCTTGTACATAGGAGCAGTATTATAGTAGTTATATTCTTGTATATAGGGGCAGTATTATAGTAGTTATATTCTTGTATATAGGAGCAGTATTATAGTAGTTATATATCTTGTATATAGGGGCAGTATTATAGTAGTTATATTCTTGTACATAGGAGTAGTATTATAGTAGTTATATTCTTGTACATAGGGCAGATTATAGTAGTTATATTCTTGTAATAGGGGCAGATTATAGTAGTTATATTCTTGTACATAGGACAGTATTATAGTAGTTATATTCTTGTACATAGGGGGCAGTATTATAAGTTAGTATAATATTATGTTATATAGGGGCAGTATTATAGTAGTTATATTCTTGTATATAGGATCAGTATTATAGTAGTTATATTCTTGTACATAGGGCAGTATTATAGTAGTTATATTCTTGTATATAGGGGCAGTATTATAGTAGTTATATCTCTGTACATAGGGCAGTATTATAGTAGTTATACTGTACTGGGCAATATAGAGATCTTGTATATAGCAGTATTATAGTAGTTATATTCTTGTACATAGGAGCAGTATTATAGTAGTTATATTCTTGTATATAGGGGCAGTATTATAGTAGTTATATTCTTGTACATAGGATCAGTATTATAGTAGTTATATTCTTGTACTATAGGGGCAGTATTATAGTAGTTATATTCTTGTATATAGGGCAGTATTATAGTAGTTATATTCTTGTACATAGGGGCAGTATTATAGTAGTTATATTCTTGTAATAGGATCAGTATTATAGTAGTTATATTCTTGTACATAGGAGCAGTATTATAGTAGTTATATTCTGTACATAGGAGTAGTATTATAGTAGTTATATTCTTGTACATAGGAGCAGTATTATAGTAGTTATATTCTTGTATAAGGAGCAGTATTATAGTAGTTATATTCTGTACATAGGGGCAGTATTATAGTAGTTATATTCTTGTACATAGGGCAGTATTATAGTAGTTATATTCTTGTACATAGGAGCAGTATTATAGTAGTTATATTCTGTACATAGGGGCAGTATTATAGTAGTTATATTCTTGTACATAGGAGCAGTATTATAGTAGTTATATTCTTGTACATAGGGGCAGTATTATAGTAGTTATATTCTTGTACTAGGGGCAGTATTATAGTAGTTATATTCTTGTACATAGGGCAGTATTATAGTAGTTATATTCTTGTACATAGGGGCAGTATTATAGTAGTTATATTCTTGTACATAGGGCAGTATTATAGTAGTTATATTCTTGTACATAGGAGCAGTATTATAGTAGTTATATTCTTGTACATAGGGCAGTATTATAGTAGTTATATTCTGTGTACATAGGGCAGTATTATAGTAGTTATATTCTGTACATAGGAGCAGTATTATAGTAGTTATATTCTTGTACATAGGAGCAGTATTATAGTAGTTATATTCTTGTACATAGGAGCAGTATTATAGTGTTATATTCTTTACATAGGAGCAGTATTATAGTAGTTATATTCTTGTACATAGGGGCAGTATTATAGTAGTTATATTCTGTACATAGGGCAGTATTATAGTAGTTATATTCTTGTACATAGGAGCAGTATTATAGTAGTTATATTCTTGTACATAGGAGCAGTATTATAGTAGTTATATTCTTGTACATAGGGGCAGTATTATAGTAGTTATATTCTTGTACATAGGGCAGTATTATAGTAGTTATATTCTTGTACATAGGAGCAGTATTATAGTAGTTATATTCTTGTACATAGGGCAGTATTATAGTAGTTATATTCTTGTACATAGGAGCAGTATTATAGTAGTTATATTCTTGTAATAGGAGCAGTATTATAGTAGTTATATTCTTGTACATAGGAGCAGTATTATAGTAGTTATATTCTTGTACATAGGAGCAGTATTATAGTAGTTATATTCTTGTACATAGGAGCAGTATTATAGTAGTTATATTCTTGTACATAGGAGCAGTATTATAGTAGTTATATTCTTGTACATAGGAGCAGTATTATAGTAGTTATATTCTTGTACATAGGAGCAGTATTATAGTAGTTATATTCTTGTACATAGGGCAGTATTATAGTAGTTATATTCTTGTACATAGGAGCAGTATTATAGTAGTTATATTCTTGTACATAGGGCAGTATTATAGTAGTTATATTCTTGTACTAGGGGCAGTATTATAGTAGTTATATTCTTGTACATAGGGCAGTATTATAGTAGTTATATTCTTGTACATAGGAGCAGTATTATAGTAGTTATATTCTTGTACATAGGGCAGTATTATAGTAGTTATATTCTTGTACATAGGGGCAGTATTATAGTAGTTATATTCTTGTACATAGGAGCAGTATTATAGTAGTTATATTCTTGTACATAGGAGCAGTATTATAGTAGTTATATTCTTGTACATAGGGCAGTATTATAGTAGTTATATTCTTGTACATAGGGGCAGTATTATAGTAGTTGTATTCTTGTACATAGGAGCAGTATTATAGTAGTTATATTCTTGTACATAGGGGCAGTATTATAGTAGTTATATTCTGTACATAGGAGCAGTATTATAGTAGTTATATTCTTGTACATAGGGCAGTATTATAGTAGTTATATTCTTGTACATAGGGCAGTATTATAGTAGTTATATTCTTGTACATAGGGCAGTATTATAGTAGTTATATTCTTGTACATAGGGGGCAGTATTATAGTAGTTATATTCTTGTACATAGGGGGCAGTATTATAGTAGTTATATTCTTGTACATAGGAGCAGTATTATAGTAGTTATATTCTTGTATATAGGGGCAGTATTATAGTAGTTATATTCTTGTACATAGGGGGCAGTATTATAGTAGTTATATTCTTGTACATAGGGGCAGTATTATAGTAGTTATATTCTTGTACATAGGAGCAGTATTATAGTAGTTATATTCCTGTACATAGGAGGCAGTATTATAGTAGTTATATTCTTGTATATAGGGAGCAGTATTATAGTAGTTATATTCTTGTACATGGGGCAATTTTTATTATAAAACCAAACATAAATACAATTATAATGAAACAGAAATCATCCAGGATTACAGAACACAAATCACTTAGGTTATATATACACAAGCATTAAATAATCATATCATATTCATAAATAAATTAAAGTCCACACCTGGGAAGGAAGAGAAGAAAATTAAACAAAATCATCATATTTCCTAACTGAATTTTACGTTCCTCCATAGCTTAATGTTTCTCAGACTCCTTCCAACTTCTAGTGATTTTATCCACCGGAGTTCTGACAAAACCTGATTGGCTGCAGCGGTGTGATCGAACGGCTCATTGTGCAGTGACACCCGGGTTCTCATGTGCCAGTGATAATATTTGATGACGCTGATTATAATGTACATCGTCTCTCTGTCGATGTTACTAACAGTGGAGGGGACACCATAGATTATGTCAGGATACTTTAGGGTCCTCAGTCTGGGGATCTTTAGATTAGCTGACACTTCCTCCCAGATCTTCCTCCCTCCCCAGCAATCACATATAAAGTGCTCCATAGTCTCCTCCTGCTGACAACCAAGGGGACAATTCCGATCAGAGACACTCAGATGTTTCATGTTCCCCCTGACAAAGAGCCGACTATGCAGTGAAAGCCAAGTGACATCAAACAGTTTAGGAGGAAGTCGTTTCCCGTTTAGGAACCTAAGGCTTTCCTGCAGGGTGGTGGTGACACAATCTCTCAGGGCCAGTGGAGAGAAGAAGAAAGTCCCACATACATGAGCATACAGGTCTCTTCTCGTACTACTCTCAATGTAAGACTTCTCCAGTCTCCACCTCCTAACACACTTCAGACTGTAGTCCAGATACTGGGGGAGGTGGTCACCTGTCCATCTTCTCCTCTTGAGACTGCCGCCTCGCACCCAAGATTCTGCAAAAGGCAATATCCAATCCCTGATACTATTTACCCACAGGGAGCTACTGTTTGAGTCCATGTTCCCAAAATTCACCTTTAGAAACAAGGAGTCAAAGAAAACCCTTGGATTCAACATATCCAGCCCACCCTCTCTCCGCCGTAGGTACGTTATTCCCCTCTTTATTAGGTTCAACCTATTCCCCCACAAGAGCTGGAAGAACAGGCTGAAGAGCCTCGCTGAGAAAGATTCTGGCAAAGGGAAAATGACAGAGACATACAAGAAAACGGGGACCAGGTAAGTCTTCAACATTTTGACCCTTTCTCTGTAGGTCAGCCTCCAGTTCTTCCATCGCTGAACCTTTGCATTTCCGGCTTCCAATTTCTCCTCCCAATTTAGCGTGGCATTATCATCCCTCCCAAATTTAACCCCTAGGATCTTAATATGGGTGGAGGCTTTGGCAAACTGCGGCAGATCAAAGCTGGGATCAGCATCTAATGTCCACAGAGCTTGACTCTTTTCAAGGCTGACCAGAGACCCGGAGGCCTCTGAGTAGTTTCTGATGGACGCAGATAACATCTGCACCTCTCGAGGATTAGATATCACCAACGTCACATCATCCGCATAGGCAACAACATTCAGAGGCAGGCAGTGGGGGACCGGTACCCCCTGAAAATCGCACTCCTGCAGTGACCTCAGAAACGGGTCTAGGGCAAAAACATACAGGAGCGGACTCAGTGGGCAACCCTGCCTCACCCCCGCCCCAACTCCAAAAATGTCACCCTGCCAACCATTAATCAGAGGAAAGCTCACCGCCTCTCTGTACAAAGTCTTCAGCCAATCCACAAATTGTCCCGGAATACCGTACTTTGACAAAGTGGCCCACAGATAGTCATGATCAACCCTGTCAAAGGCTTTAGCCTGGTCCAGACTAACAACATATCTCCCACACCGCAGAGCTTTACATCTCTCAAACATCTCTCGTATCGAGATGACTGCTCCAGAGATGTTCCGCCCTTTTACTGTGCCAAACTGAGAGCCTGCCAACAGTGCCGGGGACAAACAGACTAATCTAGAAAATAGGATCTTTGCTAGAATCTTCCTATCCTGTCATGTGTGCATTGCCACGAAGATCGTCGCGGTTGCACATTTTGACTTCTCACAGCTGAGCTGCTGTTTCTTTGTGTTTGGCAGCTAGGGAGTTAATTCTGTCTGTGCTCGGTGCTGGGACTGGGTGCAGTTTCTCCCCGGGTGCAATTGATTATTTGTTGATTGGTTTCCTTTAAATTCCTGGTTGTCTGCTTGGGGAGTTGCCAGTGAAACCTTCATGCAGACCACAGATAGGAATGAATCTGTATAGACTTTAGTTGTGAGCTCCTTAGTTGTTCTAAGCTCAACTTGGTTAGAGTTTATTTCCAAGACCATTTATGTTCCTTTGGTGTTTGAGTGTGTATGCAAGAGAGTGTTATCCTGTCTGTCTTATATGTCTAATCTGTGTATTTAGCTGAGATCAGCCCATATCCCTTTGGTGGTAGTCAGGATCCTTCTTAGGACTGATTACAGGGTTCAGGGTCTGATAGGAGACAGGGTTAGGTTGGAGACTTGGACCTCTGAACCATTATCAGTACCTCCAAGGTGAGGGATTAGTTAGGACCCCAGTTTAGGGTCAGGTTAGATCCCGGTCCACCTCTTTCCTGTTTCAGCTCATCAAGTCCTCAAGATTAACCCTGAGTTCAGCAGATATCGTGTCAGGTAAATCTATTCTATACTTACATGCTGATGTTGCTATACTAGTTGTTGTATAGAGTGTGGTTCCTGTATAAATAGTTTACTGACATTGTATACATATCATTAGACAGCGTGACATTTTCACTGGCCATAAAAATTATCTCCAGTTACCATGGATCCAGTAGCCCAGCTGGCTCTGCAGTTTCAGGGATTATCCATGGAGCTGACGGACATTAAGTCCAAAGTTTTGTCTCCCTGTAATGTATGTAGTACAGTTCATATAGCGTCTTGTGCTTGGGTGCGATGAAAACACAGGAGTCACAGGTTTGATATAGAAAAGTCCTGTATTACTTCATACAAGTTGGCAGAAATAGTCACACAGTTTGCAGACACAGAAACAGGAGACACAGCAGGCCAGAGTAATCCAAGCTCAGCAATCACTCTCCAATACAGATTCAGGATCTTCTTCTCTGTTACCGTAAGTCCATGCAAACGTGGGTCTTTCAAAGAGCAGGGTTCAGAGTCCACAAGTGCTTCAGAGTTCCTCAGCAGGAATAGCTGGAGTACAAGGTCCAAGGCTTACAGGAGTCAAGTCACAGGTTCACTGCAGGCTAGATTCTGAAGCACTGATTGCTCAGCTGTGGCTGCTTAAGAAGCAAAAGGAGAGAATCAGGGCGGGAACATGCAAGCTGGAAACTCCATTTTGACTGAGGGCAAGATAGCTGCAGCAAGACAGAAAGTAAAATGGCTGACGAACAAACTGAGTTTCAGGAATATATACATAGAACCTTACATTACTCCCCCCTTAAGGACAACCTCCGGATGACCTCAGACCAGGCTTGTGTGGGTACCTCTGATGAAACTGACGGAGCAAGCGAGGAGCATTAACGTTATTGACTGGTTCCCATGAGTTGTCCTCCACTGGGTAGCCCTGCCATTTAATCAGATATTGTAACTGATTTCTATACAACCTGGAATCTAAAATCCTTTCCACCACAAATTCTTCCTGACCATCGACTAGCACTGGGTCAGGGCAAGGAGATGAACGTCCAGGAAACGTATTGGGTGTCGCAGCCTTTAGTAGGGATACATGAAAGACAGGGTGGATTCTCATAGTTCTGGGCAGTTGAAGACGACAAGCAACGGCACTTATAATTTTACTGATTTTATAGGGTCCAATGTACTTATGTCCCAACTTAGACGATGGAATCCTTAACTTAAGATTTCTGGTTGACAGCCAGACCAAGTCTCCTACCTTGAAAGCTGGTGCAGGTTTACGAAATTTATCTGCTGCTTTCTTGTACCTTTCTTGAGCCGATTCCAGATTTTCCTTTAGAAGATCCATATTCTTTTGTAAAGTCGTGACTCTTTCAGCCACTGCTGGTAAAGGCGTTTCTATGGGAAATCGTGGTAGAATGTTAGGATGATAACCTAGATTAGAGTAAAAAGGAGACTGCTTAGTGGAGGACACTCTGAGAGTTGTTATAAGAGAACTCAGCTAATGGAAGTAGATCCACCAATCATCCTGTAGGTGGCAGATAAAGCAGCGGAGATACTGCTCCAGGGTCTGATTGGTTCGTTCTGTCTGTCCATTAGTCTGGGGATGAAAAGCAGAAGAAAGGTTTACTTTAATGTCCAATGCTGCACAGAAATTTTGCCAAAACCTAGAAGTGAATTGCACCCCTCGATCCGAAATAACCTCATCCGGTACTCCATGTAAGCGAAACACATCTTTAATCATCAAATCTGATGTCTGTTTTGCAGTGGGTAAGCCGACACAAGGGATAAAATGAGCTGCCTTTGTTAGACGGTCAACCACCACTAGAATGGTGTTCTTCCCTGAGAGGTTGGTAACTCCACAATGAAATCCATAGAAATGGATCCCCACGGGCGGGACGGGGTGGGAAGAGGCTGTAACAGACCAGTTGGTGAGGAGCGAGGTGTTTTGCATCTTGCACAGACCTCACATGAAGTGACATAATTCAAAACATCCTTCCTGCAAGTGGGCCACCAAAAGAAACGAGAAAGAAATTCCTGTGTCTTTAGAATTCCTCTATGCCCAGCTATCTTGGAATCGTGAATGAGTTGCAATACTCTTAATCTGACTGTTTCAGGAATATACAGACGTTGTCCCTGAATCCACACACCATTCTTAAAGACAAGACTTACGTCCCTTGGGGGTTGTGCCAAAAAGGAATCCGCATGGTATGCTTCCTTGATGTCCTTAAGTAGGTCTTGATTATGAATTACTCCTAGGAATCTAGAGTCAGGAAGAATAGTCTTAGGAGGAGTAATTGGACGTGTCTCTGCTGAGTAAATCCTAGAGAGTGCATCAGCCTTTCCATTGCGCGATCCTGGTCTATAAGAGATGATAAAATTAAATTGGTTTAAGAAAAGATTCCAGCGAGCCTGGCGAGGAGTCAGGCACTTAGCCGACCTGATAAACTCAAGGTTACGATGGTCTGTCAGGACGACTATTTGCTGTGCAGCTCCCTGAATAAGGTGTCTCCATTATTTGAAGGCGGCAATAATGGCCAACAACTCTCTATTGCCCACATCGTAGTTCCTCTCAGCCGAAGACAACTGCTGGGAAAAGAAGGCACAGGGATGCAAGACATTCTTCTCACCTGTTCTCTGAGAGAGTATAGCTCCAACGGCACAGTCTGAAGCATCCACCTCTATTATGAAGGCAAGCTCGGGGTTGGGATGTACTAGGATAGGTGCAGTGGTAAATTTATCTTTTAGACGGGAAAATGCTTCCTGGGCTTGGGGAGTCCAGGAAAACCTAGACTCTTTCCGGGTAAGTTGAGTGATAGGTGACACTACCTCAGAGAAATTTCTAATGAAACGTCTATAGAAATTGGCAAACCCGATGAAGCGCTGTACCTCCTTCACATTTCTAGGACTTGGCCAATCCTTGATGGCTTGGGTTTTGCTTCCATCCATACTAATTCCTTGTGTAGACAGTACATACCCCAGAAATTGAATTTCGGTCCTATGGAATTCACACTTTTCAAGTTTGATGTAAAGATGATTTTGTCTTAGACGTTCCAAGACCATTCTCACATGTCCATGATGTTCCTCTGTGGAGTTAGAAAAAATTAGAATATCATCCAAATAAATTACCACGAATGTATCTAGGAGATCCCTGAAGATGTCATTCACCAAGTGTTGGAAAGTGGCTGGGGCGGTACTCAGACCAAAAGGCATAACTAGATATTCAAAGTGTCCATAGCGTGACCTGAATGCAGTCTTCCATTCATCCCAGGTCTAATACGGACTAAGTTATAGGCCCCACGAAGATCTAGTTTAGAAAAAATTTTGGCATGTCGCACTCTCTCCAATAACTCAGGGATTAAAGGCAATGGATAACGGTTTCTAATAGTAACCTTATTGAGTTCCCTATAGTCTACGCATGGTCTCAGAGATCCATCTTTCTTCTTTACAAAGAAGATGGGTGCACCTGCAGGAGATGAAGAGGGGCGTATGAAGCCCTTGGCTAGATTTTCATCTATGTAATCCTTTAAAGCCTTTAGCTCGGGCCCGCCAGGGGGTAGATCTTACCAAAAGGTATCTCTGCTCCAGGCAATAATTCAATTGGACAATCATATGGACGGTGAGGGGGAAGCTGGTCAGCGTTCTTCTTGTCACATAAATCCACATAGTCCTGGTATACAGCTGGTAGTTCAGGGACTGACATGATTCCTTTAGGAACAGAGCAAGCTGAAACTTTTGGACTCATCTGTTTCTCTGGAAAGTGTAATTCCTTGGTCTCCCAGTTAATGGTAGGATTCTGAGCCTGCAGCCATGGTAGCCCTAGAATAATGGGAAAGTGGGGAGAAGAGATAAGCATAAAGGACAGTTTCTCTTGATGATCTTTACCCATAAGAACCCTCAAAGGCTCTGTTTCCTGATCCACTGGTCCAGAGGTCAGCAGGGAGCCATCCACAGTTTCCATCTGTACTGGAGTAGCCTTCTTCACTGAACGTATTCCCTGTTTCAGAGCAAAGGAGACATCCATAAAATTTCCACTTGCCCCTGAGTCGATCATAGCAGAGCTAGACACCCAAGCTGAGTCAACCCAGAGTTTGATGGAAAGAAAGCAATGAGAATTGTTTTTCTTACAACTCAGCTGGGACACCGCTGAGGAAACTTGAAAAATGGCAGCGTTTCACCAGTCAACGTCCTCAGAGGTAACGGAGTTTAAGTCTGAGAAATCAAGATCTGTTGCTGCAGATCTCTCTGGAGCCTGAGGCTCGGACCTGACAGATCCCCTCTCGCAACACTCACAATGAATGAGTGCTGCAGTAGTCTTACGAGAACGGCTGGGGCAGTTTATAATGAAGTGCCCTGACTTACCACAATAGAAACATAGATTCTCCTTAAAACGATGTTCCTTGCGTGCATCACTAACCCGTCGTTGTAAAGAGTCTACCTGCATGGGTTCAGGTTCAGGTTCCCGTGTAATCCTACTCAAAGGTTCCTTAGCTGGAGAGGAAGGTAGGAAAAGGTTAGTACGATTGCTTTCGAACCATCTCTCTTGCCTGCGTTCAGTCAGACGAGTATCAATACGGATGCAGTAGTTAATAAAGTCACCTAACGCAGTGGGAGGGTCGGCACGAGCAAGTTCATCCTTAATCAGTGGAGATAACCCCTTTCGAAAAATAGATTTTTTGGCGGAACTGTCCCAGGTGTTATCAAGGGCCCATCTCCTGAAATCCAAGGCATATTCAGCTACCGAGTGCTTACCTTGGCGCAAAGCTAACATGGCTGCTTCAGCTGTTGCACCTCGATTGGGGTCATCAAACACCTGCCCCATGGCTGAAATAAAAGCATCAAGGTGATTCAAACAATCATCCTCAGTCTCAATCAGAGGGTTTGCCCACATCAAAGCCTTGTTGGTAAGCAACATAATTATAGTAAGCACCTTAGATCGTTCAGTGGGAAATTGTGAAGCATGTGCAGAAAAAAAAAGATTGCATTGATTAATAAATCCCTGAATTTCTCACGTTCACCGCCAAAACGAAAAGGGGGCAACTTGGGAATCCCAGCACTCGGGGCTACGGCAGGAGCCTGGACTGCCCCTCTAGAACCTCAATCCTGGCTCGCAAATCCTGGGTAGTCTGTCCAACCACTTGCAAATTGTGATTATTGAGGTCCTGTAGATTTGTAAAACGGGTCTTTATATTCTGCAAATCTGCAAGGATATTATCAGTCACTCCGCAAAGTTCCTTTATGCGGGCCTCCATTTTCCAGATCTTTTAAGACAGGATTACTGGAAGAAGAGGAGAGAAAAAAAACAATAGTGTTCACCTGTGGCAACACTGCAGAGAGAAAAAAAAATTAAGGGAACTGCTCACCTGGAATGGTTGTGAGAAGTCACAACCACTATCATCACAGAAAGTTTCAACCAGACATCTGATATCCAGAGTTACAGCAGACAAAAAAGAGAAAAGAAAGGAAAAAAAAAAAAAAAACAATAGTGTTTACCTGTGGTAACACTGCAAAAAGAAAAAACTTAAGGGAATTGCTCACCTGGAATGGTTGTGAGAAGTCACAACCACTGTCATCACAGAAAGTACAACCGGACGTCTGATATCCACAGTACAGCAGACACAGCCTTCCAGACCCAGCAGACACTAACGTTTTGGCTTCAGAATCTTGTAATGTATGTAGTACAGTTCATATAGCGTCTTGTGCTTGGGTGCGATGAAAACACAGGAGTCACAGGTTTGATATAGAAAAGTCCTGTATTACTTCATACAAGTTGGCAGAAATAGTCACACAGTTTGCAGACACAGAAACAGGAGACACAGCAGGCCAGAGTAATCCAAGCTCAGCAATCACTCTCCAATACAGATTCAGGATCTTCTTCTCTGTTACCGTAAGTCCATGCAAACATGGGTCTTTCAAAGAGCAGGGTTCAGAGTCCACAAGTGCTTCAGAGTTCCTCAGCAGGAATAGCTGGAGTACAAGGTCCAAGGCTTACAGGAGTCAAGTCACAGGTTCACTGCAGGCTAGATTCTGAAGCACTGATTGCTCAGCTGTGGCTGCTTAAGAAGCAAAGGAGAGAATCAGGGCGGGAACATGCAAGCTGGAAACTCCATTTTGACTGAGGGCAAGATAGCTGCAGCAAGACAGAAAGTAAAATGGCTGACGAACAAACTGAGTTTCAGGAATATATACATAGAACCTTACACTCCCCTGGAGCAAACCAGATTTAAACCTAAAGTAGCTCTCCCGGACAGGTTCACTGGTGGGCGAGACAAATTTTTTACCTTCCGGGAGGCATGTAAATTGTATTTTCGGCTTCGGCCTCGATCATCAGGGAGTGAGGAGCAGAGAGTGGGAATTGTTATCTCACTTCTGCAAGGGACCCTCAATCCTGGGCATTTTCCCTTCTTCCGGGATCCCCGGCTCTACAGTCTGTAGATCAATTTTTTACTGCCCTGGGATTGGTATATGATGACCCAGATCGGGTCTCTCTTGCTGAGACAAAATTACGTAAGATACAGCAGGGAGATCGTCCGGCAGAGGAATTTGCTTCTGAGTTCCGTAGATGGGCCACAGATACTCAGTGGAATGACCCAGCTCTTAGAAGCCAGTTTTGTCATGGGCTTTCTGACAAATTAAAGGACGTTTTGGCTCAGTATGAGTCTCCTCCTTCTCTGGAGGCTGCTATGGCCCTAGCTATCCGTACTGATAGACGGCTCCGGGAGAGGTGTGAGGTAACTCCGCCCCCTGTTGTTACTCCACCTACTACTAAAGTCCCTTATGTTGAGGTTCCCCTTGTCTGTTCGGAGGAGCCTATGCAGTTGGGAGGGACATCATTTCGTAGGAGGGGATTGGCGGTACGCCGCAGGACTAGAAGATGTTTTTTCTGCGGGAAAGAGGGACATTTTGTTGGAGAATGTCCATCCCGTGCCTTGTTGAGCCAAAAGTCGCCGGAAAACTGTTAATCCCAGGTTGTGTGGTGGACGACAACCTGGGAGTATGTATTTCATCCGCCAGTTCTTCTCAGTTCCTTGTACCAGTGGAGGTGGTAGTTGGTACGAGAGTGGAGAGATTGTCTGTTCTTCTTGATAGTGGTTCCGGGGCTAATCTGGTTGACGCTCAGTTTGCTCAGGCTCAAGGTATGCATCTGAGTGTATTGGTCAAACCGATCCCTTATTCTCCATTGACGCCAGGCCTCTCGGCCAAGGTAGCTTTGTTCATGAGGTTCATAACATTGACCTTCGGGTAGGGGCAATACATAGGGAACTATTATCTTGTTATGTGTTGGAGGGTCTACCTACTCCCATTGTGTTGGGACTTCCTTGGTTGGTTAAACATAACCCTGTGATTAATTGGCAGTCCAGAGATATAAGCCAATGGGGTGAGTTTTGCAAAAGCAACTGCATGAACACAGTCATCAGTGTGGTCGTGCCTAGTACATTGCCTCCTTTTTTGGAGGATTTTGGGGATGTTTTCTCTGAGGAGGGGTGTCAGGAGTTGCCTCCTCATCGCGTGTATGACTGCTCTATTAATCTCCTTCCTGATGCTAAGTTGCCTAAAGCTAGGTTGTATAATCTTTCTGGTCCTGAGAGGCAGGCTATGAAAGATTATATTTCGGAAAGTCTGGCCAAAGGGCATATTAGACCTTCATCTTCCCCAGTGGCCGCGGGGTTCTTCTTTGTGAAGAAGAAAGATGGAGGCCTACGCCCTTGCTTGGATTTCCGCGAACTTAATCGGATTACTGTTCGAGATCCGTATCCACTCCCTCTTATTCCTGATCTCTTCAATCAAATTGTTGGCGCCAAATGGTTTTCTAAATTGGATCTCGGGGGGCGTATAATCTGATTAGGATAAAAGAGGGGGATGAGTGGAAAACGGCGTTTAACACGCCGGAGGGACATTATGAGAACCTTGTCATGCCTTTTGGTCTGACTACTGCTCCAGCAGTATTCCAACATTTTGTTAATGACATTTTTCGTCACCTTGTGGGGCTGTTTGTGGTCGTATATTTGGATGACATTTTAATTTACTCACCAGATCTTGTGTCTCACCAGGAGCATGTGAGACAGGTGTTGCAGATCTTGCGAGACAATAAACTATACGCCAAACTGGAGAAGTGTGTATTCGCCGTACAGGAACTTCAGTTTTTGGGTTTCTTGGTGTCAGCCTCCGGTTTCCGTATGGACCCTGAAAAGGTGAGAGCAGTGCTTGAATGGGATCAGCCAGGGGATCTTAAGGCTCTGCAGCGTTTTTTGGGGTTTGCTAATTACTACCGGAAATTTATTTGTAATTTCTCATCTGTCGTCAAACCTCTCACTGACATGACAAGAAAAGGGACGGATTTTTCTAAATGGTCGGACAAAGCTTGCCAAGCCTTTTCCTCTTTGAAAAAATGTTTTGCTTCGGCACCCGTTCTCATCCAACCAGATGCATCTCAGCCGTTCATTGTGGAGGTGGATGCGTCTGACGTAGGGGTGGGTGCTATATTGTCCCAGGGTCCGTCCCCTGGTAAATGGCATCCGTGCGCTTTCTTTTCTAAAAAATTGTCGTCCGCCGAAAGGAATTATGATATCGGCAATAGGGAACTTTTGGCCATTAAGTTGGCTTTTGAAGAATGGCGTCACTTTTTGGAGGGGGCAGTCCACCCGGTCACCGTCATTACTGATCACAAGAACCTGCTGTATTTGGAATCCGCTAAGCGTCTGAATTCCAGACAAGCTCGATGGTCGTTGTTTTTTACCAGGTTTAATTTTGTTGTCACTTATCGCCCTGGATCTAAGAATGTTAAGGCGGATGCCTTGTCTCGCAGTTTCCCAGGGGCCGGGAAAATGGATGACCCGATTCCTATCCTTCAGGAGGGGGTGGTAGTGTCGGCTGTATTTTCTGAGCTTGAGGAGGAGGTGTTAGAGGCTCAGGGGGACGCCCCTGCAGGACCTCCAGGGAGACTGTTTGTCCCAAATCTGTTGAGACAAAAGGTTATTGAGGCACATCATAATTCTGCTCTAGCAGGACATCCAGGGAGTAAGGCTACTTTAGATCTCCTTTCTCGCCGGTTTTGGTGGCCTAATGCTAATAAAGATGTTATAACTTTTGTCGCGTCATGTGGGGTGTGTGCTCGCTCTAAAACCCCTCATACCCGTCCGTCTGGGACCCTCTTACCCTTGAAACTTCCGGAGCGTCCATGGACTCATTTGTCTATGGACTTCATTACGGATCTTCCTCCGTCGTCAGGGAATACTGTCATACTGGTGGTTGTTGACAGGTTC